>NW_020869838.1:469640-474640 GCF_003789085.1 Penaeus vannamei | reverse complement strand
TATAATTAGAATCACCCATGCGGCGTGGAACAGCATGGAGCTTGCATGATGAAATATGCTATACATTATGTTAGAGAGAGGAGGGAGGGAGGGAGAGAGGGAGAGAGGGAGAGAGGGAGAGAGGGAGAGAGATAGATATATATGTATATATTATATATATATATATATATATATGTGGTGTGTTGTGTGTGGTGTGTGTGTGTGTGTGTGTGTGTGTATATGTGTATGTATATGTGTATATATATTGTGTGTATGTATATATATGTATATATATATATATATAATATATATATATATATATATATATATATATATATATGTGTGTGTGTGTGTGTGTGTGTGTGTGTGTGTGTGTGTGTGTGTGTGTGTGTGTGTGTATGTATGTATGTGTATGTATGTGTATGTATGGTATGTATATATATGTATGTATATATGTATATATATATATATATATATATATATATATATATATATATATATATATAGAGACAGACCGATCGACAGACAGACTGACTTGTTGGTATCTCCCATGTCATTCATCTCCCGCGAACTTCCGGCAGGTTCTCCTCATCTGTGGCTCCCTCCCTCCTCCTCCCCCTCCCTCTCCCTCTCTTATTTTATTAGCATTTTATTCTGAAATGCTAATGAAAGTGTGAAAACGCGGTTGAAGTGGAAAGACAGTTCACGAGGGAGTTTCAAATAGATCCACCAACGCGACTTACCATCACTTGAATTAGGGATGAATTTGAAGCACTCTTTCTTGCTTTGTTGGGTTTGTGGATGTTCGTGGTCTTCCTGAACGCCTCTCGTGGACATTCTGAAGAGTCCCATTGGCTTCAATCTTATATCTAATTCGAGTGGTAGTAAGTCACGCTGGTGGATCTGTTTGAAAATCCTTCTTAAGCTGTCTTTGTACTTCAAATGCATTTTCACGCTTTCAGTAGCATTTTAGAATGAATTTCCTTTGTGTGACTGCTATCATTGATCCCAATGGGTTTAATCTAGAAAGAAAAAAAAAACATCAGTTGAGTTATCAGCTTCTAGTGTGTATACATTTTTTAATAAACACCTACTTTACATTTATCTAAAGTGTGTATACAATTTTTGGGACATATGTGTGTGTGTGTATATATATATATATATATATATATATATATATATATATATATATATATATATATATACACACACACACACACACACACACACACACACACACACACACACACACACACACACACACACACACACACACACACACACACACACACACACACACACACACATTACATACACATACGCATATACATACAATACATATATATAGATGAATAGATAGATAGGTTGAATGACAGAACCGGACATTACACATGATAAAGAGAGGATATTAGTCCTGGCCTGGTTCCAGGAAAGTAGAAAGAGAAGCTGAAGAATGAAAATAGAAGATGAAATGGTAAATGGAAGGTGAAGTACGTGGCAGTCTTGGGATTCTTTCAAGTCGAGCTCCTGCATTATGAGGCGAAAGAAGACGGTGTTGCTAATGGACGGAGAAGCGGCTGTCCCGCTTAGGAACCACTGAAGGGAGGATAAAAAGACGAAAGACGAGAAGAGAGAAAAACAAGGACTCCTTAAAGGAAACGGAGGGAAGGAAAGTGAGGAAACTGAATGAGAATATAGACGAAGACTAAGAACTGCTAACGGTTAAGGATTTAAACAAATAAATGTGCCAGACATCAGAAGTCATATAGAACGAATAGGGGAAAAGGGATGAAAAAAGGTAAGGGTTAAGAGTATAACAATGTCAACTGTAACAGGTAGGAATCAGTGCTTGTATTAGGAAGTGTGAAGTTTCGATTGGAAGTTGTCCTTTTGGCATCTGTAGAATGAAAGATTTGCACAGTACTTTGTCAGTCCAATCAGCAGTTTATGTTCGTCTTCCAGTCGGGCTAAGCAGTTCGCTTTCAGGAAAAGATTTTGGTGCGTTTTGGGTACTCGTTAATTTTTCCGCTCAAGTTTTGCGTTTGGGTGAATAATTAATTTCCTCAAATTATTATAGTAATTTTCAATGACAGAAATGCAACACTTATCGCTATTGACATTGCACTGGGAAGTTTATGTTCGCATATTTTGGTTTGCCCTGCTCTGAGAAATATTTTTTTTACACAAGAAGTATCCTATTTATCGTAGATTATTATACTGATTGTGAATCATACGTAAGGTAATAGGTATCAAGTATCAAGTTTTAAGTATTAATCTTGTAGAAGGATTTCGGTTATGAGGATTTTTTTTCTCGCTTTTTTGAGCAATGATTTCTATTCGTTGTCCTTTTTTTCTTTCCTAATGGAGCTCTCAAATCCCAATATAAGAAAGTATATATACTTTGTGCGGAAGAATAAAAATGGTAAAATAAAATTAAGAAAAAAATAAGGTATCTTCCTGACCTTACTTAAGTCGTAATTTTAGCGTAGTTGAGATGGGACTGGTTTCATTAAAAAAAAAAAGTATAATGGTTTGGACTTGTCTGTTCCATTTTTTTTTTCTTTTTTTTTTTTTTAGTTTTCAAGCTTGAGCTCACGTTCTAGCTACTGAAAGTTGTGCGATTTCGTAAGCGTTTTTGTTATTTATCGCTTTTGAAGAAAAGTAAGTAAAACTAGAGAAAATGGAACTTTCTGAATAAAGTGAGACTAGTCCCATCTCTCTTTTCAAAAGAAATGCTGAAGCGAAATGTTTCATTTGAAAGTATATACATTCTCTGTTTTTATCCGTCATCTATTTTATTTATCCATTTATTTGTAAAAAAAAAAAAAAAACTGGAAATATATCTACATGCATTTATCATTTAGTGGAGGAACCGAAAAATATTTTCATCACATTTTTTGGCGTAATCCACGAGAAAAGGGAACCATTCTCCTTGGTTTGTAGATTTGGATTTATTGATTTCGATTGTCTTGTCGCCATTACCGGGGAGTCTATCTATCACGGCCTTACAGCGCCTTAAATCCAGTTGCAGCTTATCGGTGGCTCGAGTTTCTGAGATTGAAGACGAGGGAGTGACGCTATTGGGAAAAAGTATTAGCAGGAAGGGATGGCTTTGCAATGTAAGAAATGTGATGAACGCTTTTCGAACGAATATCCTTCAGAATTACAGATATATCAGAATTTGATTGGGATGCGTCAGTTGCATCTCACCTCATTTATCCTCGTGCTTATGTCATTCTGGCGTGAAGGTCTAAGTGAAATTGCATAGATTAACAGAAAAAAATAAAGTAATAAAAAGATAGAAATAAGAGGGAAGTTTTGAGTTCATCGATAACATAGCTTTATCTTTCTAGAGACTCGAGATGGCTTGAGCTGGCTTGAGTGCTCGTAAACAGTTCACGAGAGGAAAAGTACTTGCTATCTCCTCCCTGATACCAAGGAAGGAAAACTTTAAGTGTCGTTTTCCTGGGAATAAATTTCCAGAAGACATTTCATGGTGCAACATTTTAAAATGCGCGCATACACGCACGCACCCACAAAAAAACTGTTTCTCCTTCTCCCCTTGTTTGTCAAGTTTACCGATTAGAATAATGCAAACGTAAACCAGAAATGAATATGCATCCTGGAAAAAAAAAAAAAGGATGCAAAAAGCACAAATAAAATTAAAAAATCAACATTATTAGACGAAATGTTCCGTGTAGCCTGCTAAGCACTGTATATATCTATTCCGTAATCAGTCTTACAAACCACTAAGGAGCGACTGTGCATCAGGTTCTATCCGAGGAAAGGGTGCCCTCCATTGTTGGACAGGTGTGTAGCATCTGCACCTTATATACATCACACAGTCGTGAAACATCTCGTCCATGTTGCAGAAGTTTCAGGGCTGCAAGTGTAAGTGTCTTTGTATCGGTGTAAATATCGAGGTACGAAAGCGAACAAGAAAATCCCACGTTGGATAGGACTCGTAATTTATGAAGAATGGTTGTTCTTTAACCGTCCAGGAGGCGAGAGAGACGCGACAAACACTCAAATTTCTTAGCCATCTTGACGCAAAGTTATCTTGACGTGCCCTTTGAACGTCATGTCCCGTTGACTTTGATGCCCAGAACTGTTGTTTCATATTGGGTATGTGCTATGTTGATATTTTGTCCGACGCCATTGGTAGTTTCTGTATAATGGTGTATGTCTTGCATCTATGATGAAATTTTCACATCTCCATACAAATGTAAATTTTATAAATACAAGCAAATGGTTTTGTGATGGTGGCCACTACAGGTGAAGTTCGATAAGCATTCATCACCCATATGCTTTCATTATAGGAACCAGTTATGTGTGTGTGTGTGTGTGTGTGTGTGTGTGTGTGTGTGTGTGTGTGTGTGTGCATTTATATGGATTACATACATATATGTGTATATGTATGTATGTATACGTATACATATGTATGTATGTATGTATATGTATACGTATACATATGTATGTATGTGTATGTATTTATATGTATACATATGTATATGTATACGTATACATATGTATAATATAATATATATATATATATATATATATGTATATATATATGTATATGTATATGTATATATATATGTATATGTATATGTATATATATGTATATGTATATGTATATATATGTATATGTATATGTATATATATATGTATATATATATATATATATATATGTATTTGTATATGTATATGTATATATGTATATACATATATATATATAGATACACACATATATACATACATATACGTATGCATACATATACATACATATATTATATATGTATATATGTGTGTATCTATATATATGTATATATATGTGTATGTATAGATGTGTATATATATATATGTGTGTGTGTGTGTGTGTGTGTGTGTGTGTGTGTGTGTGTGTGTGTGTGTGTGTGTGTGTGTGTGTGTGTGTGTGTGTGTGCGCGTGCGTGTGTGTGTGTGTGTGTGTGATATCTTTGAAACCCCTTTGTTTGTATTATTCACCTATGCATAAAGTA
>NW_020869838.1:444640-452140 GCF_003789085.1 Penaeus vannamei | reverse complement strand
TTTTCCTCAGGTTTTTGTGTGTTTGTCTCTTTCTCTGTCTCTGTCTCTGTCTGTTTTGTCTTGGTTTATAATTGTATTGTCTATGGTCTGCCATGGCTGTCTGTCTGTCAGCCCTCTGTGTTTATTTGTTTTATCTACTGTCTAAGTATAAAGCTATCTACTTCTACTTTACACACTTTTTCTCTTGTAGAAGCTTTAACAACAACTTCTTCTTCTCTTTCGTTTGGTTCTATTAATAAGAGGCTTTTGAACTACCTCAGCTCTCTCCTCCCCCTTTGCCATCTTGCCCCCCTTTCTCCTCTCTTCTTTCCTTCCCATTCTCCTCTTCTCTCCTCTTTGGGTAAGAACAGTCTTTGAATACACCACCCTATTCTCTACCTCTCCTCGCTTCCAACCCATCCCTCTCCCTCCTTCCACCAGCCAATCCCTCTTTCTCCCCCAAATCCGCGTCCTCTCTTCCAACAATCTCCTTCCTCACACCCCATTAACGCCCTCCTCCCTCCTCCACCTATCTCTTCACTCCAAATACCCCTCTCTTCTCTCCCCACCATTCCAACCTTCCCTCCCCCTCATCCCTCTTTCCTCTCCTTCCTCGCCTCCATCACCCACCACCCCGATATTGGGTGGGCTAAGGAGACAGTCGAGCCAGGATGGTCCCGATCCTAATATGAGTTTTACGCCGCTGGAACTTCTTTTCTTGTCTGTATCTTGTTTCGCTTTCTTTCTTGGTACTGGTGTATTTCTTTTTGTTTTTTGTTGGTTTTTTGGTGTTTGTTGGTTTGGGCTTTTTATTCGGATTTTTTTTCTAAATCATTTTTTTCTAACTTTTTTTTTTCCCTGGTATTCTCCATTTCATTCGTTTTTATTTTTTTCTAATTTTATCTGTTTTTTTTTCTTTACGTCTTCTCTGGTATCTTCTATATATTTATTTACTTTTTCGCTCTCAATCTATTTGTCTACTTGTATATATCTATCTATCTATCTCCTTCTTATATGTATATCATTCTCTCCGTCGCCCCCTCAATTTTCATTTTTTTCTCTTCTTTCACTCTTCTTCATCTCCTTCTCTTCTCTCTTGCATCTTTCTCCTTTTACTTTCTCACATCACTCTCCTCAGCTTTTCGGCATCTTCATCAAGTCTTCTATCTCCTCTTACTTTAACTAATCTCCTTCTCTCTTTCCTCTTTCAGCATCCTGCTTCTTTTTCTTCCTTTACTCTATTTCCTCTTCTCCCCAGGTCTCCGTCTTCCTTTCTTCTCTCTTCCCTCTTTCCTCCTCTTCCTTTCTCATCTTGCTCCTCTTTTCTCTTTCTTCCTCTCTTCCTCCTCTGCCTCTTTCTTCTTCTTTCCTCGCTCATCTTTTGCTCATTAGCCTCTCTCTCTGCATCTTTTCTCCTCTATCTCCTCTCTTCTCTCCGTCCCTCTGCCTCTTTCTTCCTCTCTCTCTCCCTCGTCCGCCTCTCCTCTCTTAATCCCCCTCCTCTGCTGCCCTCTCTTTTTCCTCTTGCTTCCTCTTCTCCCTCCTGTCTAATCCTCCTTTTTCCTCTCCTCTCCCCACTTATCTCTCTCCTCCCTCCTCTTTTCCTTCTCCTCCTTTTCTCTCATCTCTCTCCTCTCCTCTCCGCCTCTCACGCTCCATTCCCCCTCGCATATTTTCCTAAGCCGGGTGCGCACACCTGTAATAAACGCGCGCTGCTTGAGTCACTCGCATAAAGGTGAGTTTTGCTTATATTTCGCCTTTTTCTTGGTGTGGAGTTGGAAGGGTGGGGTGGGGAGAGGGAGGAGGGAGAAGGAGGAAGGGAGGGAGAGGGTGGGGTGGGGAAGGGAGGGAGGGAAGTAGGGAGAGGTGGGGAAGGAGGGAGGGAGAGATGGGGAGGGAGGGTTGAGGAGGGGGGGAGTGGGGGAGGGAGGGAGGGAGGGAGGGAGGGAGGGAGGAGGGGGGAGGCATGGATTGGATGGATGGAGGAGGGAGGGAGGGGAGGGAGGGAGGAGGGAGGGAGGGGGAGAGAGAGAGAGAGAAGCAGAGAGAGAGAGAGAGAGAGAGAGAGAGAGAGAGAGAGAAGAGAGAGAGAAGAGAGAGATGAGAGAGAGAGCGATAGGAGGAGAGAGAGAGAGAGATGAGAGAGAGAGAGAGAGAGAGAAGAGAGAGAGAGAGAGAGAGAGAGAGAGAGAGAGGAGGGAAGAGAAGCGAGAGCGAGAGCGAGAGCGGAGAGAGAGAGAGAGAGAGAGGGAGAGAGAGAGGGAGAGAGAGAGAGACGCGCAGAGAAGAGCGAGAGAGAGAGAGAGAGAGAGAGAGAGAGAGAAGGAGAGAGAGAGGAGAGAGAGAGAGAGAGAGGAGAAGAGAGAGAAGAGAGAGAGAGTAGAGAGAGAGCGAGAAAGAAGAGAGAGAGACGAGAGCGCGAGAGGAGAGACGGGAGAGAGACCAGAGAGACCGAGAGAAGAGAGAGAGAGACAGAGAGAGAGAGAGAGAAAGAGAGAGAGAGGACAGACAGACAGAAGAGAGGAAGAAGAGAGATAGAGACAAAAGGAGAGAGAGACAAAGGCTGACAGACAGACACAGCAGATAGACAACAGAACGAACTATCTACCGGACGACTCAACATCCAATCAGGTCCACACACATATGAATCCCCCAGAATATAATTAAAAACTATCCATACGCTCTTAACCCGTTTTCGAAACGTATCATCACGCCGATCCGAAAGGTGCGTTCTGTGTAAACGCCAATGGACCTCAGCGATTTTCGAGAATCTGGGTCACAGGTCGTGGTGATACGTCGAATATGATTTTCGAAACAGTGATATTGATTGAATCGGAATCTATGTGATTCTTCTTGCGTAACAGGAATTTGATGGGGTTGGAGAAAAAAAATCCTGGAATGAGTGATGATTCCTGGTTGTCTATCTTTGCTAGTAAGTGTTTGTGTGTGTGTTGTGTGTTGTGTGGTGTGTGTGTGTGTGTGTGTGTGTTTGTGTGGTGTTGTGTGTGTGTGGTGTGTGTGTGTTGTGTGTGTGTGTGTGGTGTGTGCGTGTGTGTGTGTGATGTGGTGTGGTGTGTTGTGTTGTGTGTGCGCGTGTGGGTGTGCGTGCGTGCCGTGCGTACTGTTGCATGCGTGTGCGCGTTGATTTGTGTTCCGCGCACGAGCATGTGTATGTGTGAGCATAATTTTCCTACTTCTTTACGAACTGCTTTAAAAAAGATGCATAAATGTATAAACTTTACGGCCATTAACAATCTCGTGTGAATATATGTTTATTTGGCATTTTTTGTTTAGCGTAAAGTAAGTCTGTTGAGTGCGTTCATTTCCTTTTAGCGAAGAAAGAATGTACTGTTGTATGTAGAGCTACGCATTAAAAGGTTTTCTGTGTAACATCTTGCTTGTGAAGTAGGTTGTTGTGAGAAGTGAGAGAGAGAGGAGAGAGAGAGAGAGAGAGAGAGAGAGAGAGAGAGAGAGAGAGGAGAGAGAGAGGAGAGAGAGAGAGGAGAGAGAGAGAGAGAGAGAGGGGGGGGGGGGGGGAGGGGGAGGGAGTGGAGGAGAGAGGGAGAAGAGAGAGAGAGAGAGAGAGAGAGGAGAGAGAGAGAGAGAGAGAGAGAGAGAGAGAGAGAGACGAGAGAGAGAGAGAGAGAGAGAGAGAGAGAGAGAGAGAGAGAGAGAGAGAGAGAGAGAGAGAGAGAGAGAGAGAGAGAGAGAGAGGAGAGAGAGAGCGAGAGAGAGGAGAGAGGAGAGAGAGAGATGAGAAGAGAGAGAGAGAGAGAGAGAGAGAGAAGAGAGAGAGAGAGGAGAGAGAGAGAGAGAGAGAGAGGAGAGAGAGGAGAGAGAGAGAGAGAGAGAGAGGAGAGAGAGAGAGCAGAGAGAGAGAGAGAGAGAGAGAAGAGGAAGAGAGATGAGAAGAGAGAGAGGAGAGAGGAGAGAAGAGAGAGGAGAGAGAGGAGGGGGAGAGCAAGAGAGAGAGAGAGAGCAGAGAGAGGAGAGAGAGGAAAGAGGCAGAGAGGGAGAGAGAGAGAAGAGGAGAGGATACACGACGGAGAGGAGGAGAGAGAGACGAGAGAGAGAGAGGAGAGAGAGGAGAGAGAGAGAGACGAGAAGTAGAAGAGAGAGAACCGATGACGGAAAGAGAGGGGAGAGCAGTAGAGAGAGGGGCGAGAAGAGGCGGGAGAGGAGAGAGAGACGACAGAGAAAGAAGAGGAAGGAAGAGGGAGAGATGGAGAGAAGGGAGAGAGAGAGGCACAGAGGAAGAGAGAAGAGATGAGAGAGGAGAGGACGAGGACGAGAGAAAGAGAGAGATAGATGAGAGAGAGAGAGAGGAGAGAGAGNTCTGTGTGTGTGTGTGTCTCCTGTCTCTGTCCGTCTCATCTCTCATCACTCATCTGTCTGTCTCTCTCTCTGTCTCTCTGTGTCTCTGTCTCTGTCTCTCGTCTCCTCGTCTCTGTTCTGTCATCTGTCTCTTCTCTGTCTCTTTCTGTCATGCTGTCCATCTCTCTCTCGTCTCATCTCATCCTCTTCTCTTCTCTTCCTACGTCTCATCTTTCTCACTCAATCCTGCCGCCCTCGCCTCGCGATCTACCATCATGTGTTTTATTTTTTACACCACGCACGAGTCGCCTTTGTACTGCGAGGGATTGCGCACTGAGGAGGCGGCCCAGCGCGGGGCGATCACCCACGATGAAACGTGGAGTACTCGGGAATAATCTGGATCCGTCTCTTCCGATTCGTTGATGCGGGACTGGTGCGCGGGTGGAGGGAGCGACGGGTGGCGTGGTGAGGGTTGTGAGTGAGGATATGTGCGGGCATACATAGTTTCAGTTGTAGTGATATGGCATGGGTGATGGACGTTGTTCACTGATACACGGTTGTTCCATTACGCCAGTACGGTGTAACACCACCTTCGCGTCTCACACACATATATGCAACAAATCAACACACACACACGTCCGCTCCAATGCACATACGCCCCCCCCCTCCTCCACCCCACACATGGCAAGACCTTCCGAAACCGCAACTGTGATTAAATTCCCGCGAAGTTCTGTATTATGTTGACACCTCCTCCCCCGGTCCCTTCGCCTTCGCCGACCGTGTCGCCCAATCAGCCCTTTATTCTCCCCTTCTCTCTTCCTTGTCGCTTCTCTCTCCCTTGCAAGGTTTGGTTCTCCGTTCTCTTTTGGTTTCAAGGTTTTACATGTCATTAATGGTTTCTGTTTTGTCGTTTTCTGACTTTCTCTATCCCCTAATGATCTTTTCCTCTTCCTTTACCTTTAATTTTCCATCTTTGTCCACATGCATCACTATCGCTACTTTCTCATTATTGCTCTCTCTTCTCTTCGCCTCATTCTTTCTCTTCACTTCCAGTTCCTGGCTGTTCTGGTTCCCTCCTCCCTCCTCCTCTCTCTCGCTTCCCCTTTGTTATCTCTTCCCTTGTCTCCCTCTCCTTCTCTCCTCCTCCTCTCTCCCTTCTCCCCTCTCTCCTCCTTTGCTTCTTCATCCTTCTCCATCTGTCCTTGCATTCTCCTCTTCCTCTCCTCTCTTTAACTTCTTCTTCCTTCTCCCCTTCTCCCCCTCCATAATCACCCAAGTCTCTCGAATCTCCTTTCCCTGATAGCCGATCTACTTCCCCCCTCCCCCCCCCCTCCAATCAACGTGGCAGGTAGTGTCCGTTTCAATTAAAGACCAGGAAACGGTCAACATGGGCCGGGGGGGGGGGGGCGAAAGGGGGAGACGTAAGGGGGAGGAGAAACGCGGCGATAAAGAAAGTAGATGGAGTATAGTGATGATGGTAGTGAGGAAAAGAATGGTGTTGATAATGATGAAGAAAGATAGTGACGAATAGTGAGGAGCAGAACGAAACGATAATGATTAGGGAGATACGGAGAAAGAGAAAGGGAGGAAGGGGAAGCAGAGAAAGAGAGAGAGAGAGAGAGAGAGAGAGAGAGAGAGAGAGAGAGAGAGAGAGAGAGAGAGAGGAGAGAGAGAGAGAGAGAGAGAGAGAGAGAGAGAGAGAGAGAGGGAGAGAGAGAAGGAGAGGAAGAGAGAGAGAGAGACGGGAGAAGATAGGGGAGAAGGGGTAAGAGAGGGAGAAGGGGAGTCGAAGAGGCGAAAGAGAACGATATAAACACGAAACCAAAACAAACGACCAACAGACCCGTGAACAACTTCCCACAACAGAGAAGGAATTACGCGAGTGAGCGAAAAAAAAAAAACGGAAGACAAAATATACATGAAACCTAAGAACAAAAAGAGGAGCTAAAGAGAAAAACAGATAAGAGCGTGAAAGAATACAAAAATTAACAAATATATCTATATCTATCTAGTCTACCTCTATAGAATATACCACACAGTCACAAGGCAAAATAATAAAGTATGATACAACAAGAACATTAGGAGGCAATAGAGGCAGTCGGCGGCGCTTGCTATTCATGGGGCGCACGCCGGGGGGACGGGTGCTGAGAAGAGCACGCCTGGTCGTCGGGCAACCAGAGCTGATCGAGAGCGCGGAATCACGTGGTATAGAGTTGGGGTGGGGGGGGGGGGCGATTCGGGCGGACAGGGGAAGAGGGGGAGAGAGGAGGGGGAGGGAGAGGAGGGTAGGAGAGGAGCGAGGAGGCGTATGAGGGAGAGAGACGAAAGGGTAAGTGGGGGATGTGTTGGGGGTGGGGGAAGGGGGTGCGAATGGGGGAGAGGAAGAGGGTGGAGGGAGAGAGGGGGAGGGTATGGGGGAGAGGAGACGAAGGGGTAAAGTGGGTGAGAGCAAGGTCCTTAATGGCTTCAAAGGTACCAATTCTCCGCTCACTTCGACCGCACCACTGTGAATGTTGTGTGGCATCGGGTCTCCTGCAAGAAGAGGAGAGGGAAAGAATAACGACACAAAGGGCAGAGAGAGAGAGAGAGAGAGAAAGAGCGAGATTGGTATATATGTATATGTATATGTATGAAAAGTATATATATAGATCTTAGACAATTAATATATAATATCATAATATATATATATACTATAAGTATGTATAATAGATAGTATATTATACTTATATATATATATATATATATATATAACATACATGATATAATGCGTATATGCTCTTGTTTTAAGAAAACAATTTATTCTCCAAAAATATCTTTATCTCTTCACTTGTGGTCTCTGCAGTTCCCAATCTTGATATGTGCCCAACGTTTTATCTAATTTCCTCGATAAATTTCAAACGATATTGTCCATATTGTATTTCGTTAATGCTCAGCTACTCGTTGAGAAAGGAGTTAACACGGTGAGAGATGAGAGTGTAGGAGGAGGAGAGAGAGAGAGAGAGAGAGAGAGAGAGAGAGAAGAGAGAGAGAAGAGAAAGAGGAGAAGGAGAAAGATTATACAAGGAGAGAGAAAGAGAGAGAGAGAGAGGGAGGGAGAGAGAAGAGAGAGAGACAGAGAGAGAGAGAGAGAGAGAGAGAGAGAGAGGAAAGATAAAGAGAGAGCGAGAGAGAGAAAGAGAGCGAGAGAGAGAGAGAGAGAGAGAGAGA
>NW_020869838.1:432140-439640 GCF_003789085.1 Penaeus vannamei | reverse complement strand
TCGCTCCTCCCCCGCCGCTCTTCGCGTTCCTCGGCAGTCCCCGCTCCATCCGGTGCTCTCCGCTGCGCCTCTCACTCCGCTCCCTCGGCTCGACTCATCCCAGAACCCCTCGTCCGCGCTCGTCTGTTCTTCCATCTCCTCTCTCCCGTCTCTCTCTCCCCCGATCATCCCCTCCCCATCCCATCTACTCTCTACATCACTCTTTTTTTACTTTTTTCATTCTCTTTCCGCTGCTCGCCTTCGCCCTGCTCTCGGTCTCTCTTCTCTGTCTCTTTTTTCTCTCTCTCTCTCATCGCTCTGTTCTCTCATTTCTCTCTCCTCGTTTCACCTCTTCTCCTCTCATCCACTCCCTCCCTCCCGCCTCCCTTCGCTCTTCCTCCCCTCTCTCCTCTCCTCTCTCCTCCCCTCACTCTCTCCCTCCGCGTCTCTCTCCCCCCTCAGCATCCTTCCGCCGTCTCGTCGGCCTCTCTCCCTCCGCTCCGTCTCTCCCCCGCTCCCCTCCCCTCCTCCTCCCTCCTCTCGCCCTCCCTCTCTCCTCTCCTCTCGGCCTCCCTCCCCCCCCTCTTTCTTCTCTCTCCTCAGTCTCTGTCCCTCTCTCTCATCCCTTCCTTTCTCATCACTCTCTCAGTCTTCTCTCCAGGGGCCTCCGCCTTCTCCCCCAATCATCTCTCCTGCTCTCCCTTCCTCTCTCCTCTCTCGTCCGGTCTCTCTTCCGCCTCTCTCTTCCTCTCTCTCTCCTCTCCGGCGCTCTCATATAGTCTCCTCTCTCATAAATCCATATCCTCTCGACTCTGCTCATTTCTCTCTCGCCTCTCTTTCTCCCCCCGAAGAACTGGGACATTTGGGCTTGAAGCTTGGCAAAGCTTTCTGTTTCTGTTGCGGGAATTATGTTCTGATATTTTGTCCAACTTTCATTCCATTCAAGTTACCAGTGTCTCTGTTTTTCTATTCGATTCAATAATTTGTTTTTCGATCCACTTTTAGCTTTTATGCTTATCTTTTGCTCTTCATTCATCCATCTAATTTAATAACTAGGATATACTAACAATAATAATATATAATTAATATCCACATTAAACTCCTAGCAGTGGGCTACTTCATTATACTAATTAAATAACGAACAGTCACTACAAAACATGATGATGATGAGATGATGATACATATGATGATCATGATGATGATACGATGATGATGTAATAATGATGATGATATGATGATTGATTGATAATAATTGTAGTATCAGTAATAAACAAAATAATATAGAAAATATCATAATAAATTATAATAGAATAAATTTATATTAATAAAAAAGTATGAGAAATATTAGTGGTCATTAACACATCACAACAATTATGCTCAACAAAACTAGAAATATAACTGTTTGATAATGCTGGTACTGAAAAAAACAATGCACAGTACACGCAACATCTTGATAGCAATATAACATAATTGATAAACCGGGAGGANCTCTTTTCCTTTTTCTCTTTCTCTTACCTCTCTCTATATATATATATATATATATATATATATATATATATATATATATATATATATATATATATATATATATATATATACATATATACACACATTTTTCTCTCTAGCGTTGTCCTACGACATTATTATTATCACTATCATTATATCATTGCTATTATTATTGCTATTACAAGAACAATAATGGTAATAACAATGGTAATGATAATAATGATAATGATAATACAAATCATTTATATCATTATCATTATTTTTTATTTTCATTATCATTATCATTATGACAATTGTTGCTATCAATATTATTGCTACTATCATGATAATTTATATGATTATCATCATTATCACCATCATTATTATTATGACTATTATCATTATTATAACACTATTATTATTTATGGCGAAAGGAAACATTATGTTGCCTGTCACGTTTACTTATTTCAGCTAATCGGTTTGTAAGTAGAATTACACAGACAATTACTTACAAATTGTGATGAAAATTTGCTTCTCCGTTGGTCATGGATTAGAGATAAATTGATTAGGCTTTCGTAGCGAATCTTAAATATTTTGATAAGGTTGAAGATACGAACCTTTTCGATTTCGTAAACATGTAGGGAATCCTTAGATATGTGTCGTTATTGAACAATACATGAATGTTTTTAGTTTTTCATTCTAAAATCGTCACCACAGATACGTAAGCTAATATTATTGAAAAATATAATTCGTGGGAGTTTATTGACCTTATGATATAAAAAAGAAAAGGTTCGTTCGTTGGTTTCAAAATGTATAATTCATAAATGGCTAACGTTTACCATAACGAAACGAAAGAAAGAAAGAAAAAAAAAAAAAAACGAAAAGAAAAAAGGTCGGATTCTCTGGCGACATATGGCATCAAGAAACCTCGGTACTGCAACATAGAGTTTTTTGTACATGATTTTAAAGTAAAAAAGAAAGAAAGAAAGAAAAAAAAAGTGGTTGATTTTTAAAAATATTTGAACTGGATGTTTTGCAAAGTATGTACTTGATTCCTTTTATTACTATTACTGCTATTGTTCTATAACGAATATTGATGATATTATGTATGCTTAATTATCACCATGATTAGTTACGTTGATGATAATAAATTATCATTACTTTTATTGCTATAACAGGTAGATGAGGGTAGATTATAAGTAGATATGTAGATTAAAGATACAGTGTAAATAGTGTTTTAAGAAAGATATTTCCCCATGAGCCTTACCTTTACCATAATTTCTTATTTTTATTTATTTTTTGCATTACATTTTATTGATATAGATTAAATCGATTTCGGAAACGCTTTTTCAATATTTTAATCCGTGCACGTATTAATCTTCACCTTTATTAAAAGCATCATTTTTCCATGTAGATTTACATCGATTTTGGAACTATTTAGATATCATTCATGAATGTACTTTCCTACCTTACCTTTGATTATGTGTTATATATAATATTTTTTTGCATATAATTTAAATCTCTATATCGAAACTTCTCTTTTAATATCATTTATTCACGTGTTCTGCTATTCCCTATTCTTTATTTTTCACCACAGTTTCCCCTCCACAATGTAATATGCTTTGTCCTCCAAGGCTCTATTTTGTGGTGGGATGATTTCTGGTCCCTGCTTCCTCTCTCTCTCTCTCTCACTCTCTCTCTCTCTCTCTCTCTCTCTCTCTCTCTCTCTCTTCTCTCTCTCTCTCTCTCTCTCTCTCTCTCTCTCCCTCTCTCTCTCTCTCTCTCTTCCTCTCTCTCTCTCTCTCTCTCTCTCTCTCTCTCTCTCTCTCTCTCTCTCTCTCTCTCTTTCTCTTCTCTTCTCTTTCTTTCTTTTCGTGAATTTTCTCCCTTTTTAGGTTTCTCTTTTCTTTCGTCGTTTTGGGTGTGTGTTATTTTTGTTTTCGTGAGTGATGGTATGTTTATTTGTTAATCTGATTCTGGTTCTGCTCTCTCTGTTTTTCTGTGACTTGTTTTTGTGAATTTTCTTTCGTTGCTTTGGGTATGGGTGTTTTTTTTTTTTTTTTTTTGTTTTGTTTTGGGTTTGATGTTGTCTATTTGTTAATCTCTCTCTCTCTCTCTCTCTCTCTCTCTCTCTTTTTCTCTTTTTTTTTTTTTTTTGTGTGGTTTTCGTGCATTTTCTTTTTGTTCTCTTTCTTTCGTTGTTTTGGGTGTTTTTTTATTTGATGTTATGTTTATTTGTTAATGTGGACTGTTAGTTTTGTTTGTTTTAACAAAAAAAAAGGGTTTGTCTAACCTTTTTAATCTTCCATTCTTTTCTGTTTATGTTTTACGTTATTTTTCATAATTCTACCTTCTCACTCACCTTTTTCCCACTTTTTTTTAATCAGTGTCATATGTTTTCTGCTGTATAAAGTTGATTCATTTATTTTTTTTATTTACTTTGAATTTTTCTATTCTATTATATTTTTGTCTTATTTTTTAACTCTTGAATATATTAAAACGACTCTTTTAATTTCTTTTTATATCGTGCATTACAGACTGTGAGAGACTGTACAAACGTATCACAAGAAGAAGAAGAAGAAAAGAAGAAGAGAAAAGAAGAAGAAGAGAAGAAGGAGAAGGAGAAGGGCAGAGAAGGAAAGGAGAGGAGAAGGGAGAAGAGAAGAGAGGAGAAGGAGAAGGAGAAGGAGAAGGAGAGGAGAGGAGAAGGAGAGAAGAGAGAGGAGAAGGAAAAGGAGGGAGGAGGAGGGAGAAGGAGGAGGAGGAGGAGAGAGGAGAGAAGGAGGAGGAGGAGGAGGAGGAGGAGAAGGAGAATAGGAGGAGAGAAGAAATTGTAAATAAAGGAAATTAAAACTAAAATAAAAAAGTAGCATAAAAAATAGGAGAAGGTGAAGGTTAAGGAGAAGGAGGAGGAGGAGAATAAGAGAAAGAGAAAGAAAAAGGAAAATGAGGAGAAGGAGAGGGAGGAGAAAGAGAAAGAGGAAGAGAAAAGAAGGAGAAGAAGAGGAGAGAAGAAAGGAAAGAGGAGAGAGAAAGAGAAAGAGGAAGGAAGGAAAAAGGAGAAGCGAGAAGGAGAAGTAGAAGGAATGGAGATGAAAGGAAGGAGAAAAGAAAGAGAAAGGGAGAAAAGGAGGAGAGGAGGAAGAAGGGAGGAGAAAGAGAAAGAGGAAGAGTAGAGAAAGAAAAAAAAGTTTCATTTTTCGTGTCCTGAAGAAATTTCTCGTCTGATTAAAGATTAAAGATATCATTAAAGATGTTTAATTTTTTTCACTTTTTTGTACAATTTACTTTTATATTCATTTAGTACATGTAATCTGGCATTTTTTACCTGGATTTTAATAATGTAAAGTAAGTAATTTATTTTCTAACGTAATCCTTCTGTATCTCTAAGTTAAGAGCTTTATTAAAAAAAAAAAAAAAAAAAAAAAATGTAGATTTGAATGACGTCAAAAACACAACCGCGCTATTTAATGTATTTTTAAAATAGAATAGTCTTTTGAAAATCTTCTTTAATGATGTTAAACGCTTTTACTCATCTACAAAAAGTGAAAATCGTATCGTTATTATAAAGTATATGTTAAGAGCAATGCTATATGTAATTATATTTTCCTTCTATAAAGTAGTTCATATAAGGATTTACTGCCGTCGATGTGTCAAAAGAATGTTTAATCGGATGTGTCCAAAAATGTGTTATAGGATGTGTCCAAAAACGTTTCATTGTGATCAAAACATTGGATGTGATCAAAACACGTGTTCTTCGGATGTGTCCAAAACGTTTCATCGGATAAATCCAAAAACGTTCATCGGGTTGGTCCAAAAACGTTTCATCGGATGTCTACAAAAACGTTTCATCGGATGAGTCCAAAAAACGTTTCATCGGATGAGTCCAAAAACGTTTCATCGGACGTGCCCCCCCCCAAAAAAAAAAAAAACGTTTCATGGGTTGTGTCCAAAAATGTTTCATCAGAGTATCCAAAAACGTTTCATCGGATGAGCCAAAAAAAAAAAAAAAAAAAAAAAAACGTTTCATCTGATGTCCAAAAAACTTCATCGGATGTGTCCAAAAACGTTTAATCGGATGAGTCCAAAAAAACGTTTCATCGGATGAGTCCAGAAACGTTTAATCGGATGTGTCCAAAAAACGTGTCCCAAAAAAACCAAAAAACAACAACAAGTTTCATCGATGTCAAAAAAAAAAAAAAAAAAAAAATTTCGAATGTCAAAAAAAAAAAAAAAAAAAAAAAAACGTTTCATTAGACGTGTCAAAAAAACAAAAAACAAACAAAAAAAACAACGTTTCACCGCCTCATCTCAAGTAATAACCCGAGGCCGCCCGATCCCAAGTCATTCCTTCTTGTTTATAAAGGTAATTAATCTGCTCCTAAACCCTGATGATAATTGAATTCCAGTCCGGTTATTTGGTCGGATAACCGGCAAGGCATTCTGATCACCGGATTGTAATTTTAATTGGATATATTTCATCTAGGATAAGATTGGTTTTCATTAAGTTTCGGATGAACTTAGTTATATATCTCGCAGGTGAGTCTAGGTAAACATTCCTAGTATTAAATAAACATTAAATAAAGATATAAATTAAATAAAAATATAAATGATTAAATAAGGATATAAAGTCTTTTAACAATTTTATGTGGAAATTTGTTTTGTTGTTTTTTTGGGAATTTGAATGTAGGAAAGAAAAATTCTATAGATTGTGATTATAAACATAGGCTCTTTTTCTCTCTCTCTATTTCTCTCTATCTCTCTGATTCTCTTTTTAATTCTACCTTTCCATCCTGTTTTCTCACTCTCTCGCGTGTGCTAATATATGATGGGCATATAAATATACACACAGGCGTGAATACTTGAATACTCATAGACACACACACACACACACACACAACACACACACACACACACACACACAACACACACACACACACACACACCACACACACCACATACATACATACATATATACATATACATATACATATACACATTACATATATACACACACACACACACAAAAAACGAATAGAAAGCTGAATTTTCACCCTCCTACCGAGTCCGCCTCCTGCCTAACATAAAAGTTAAAAAACTGAAACGTCATAAATTCAACGATTATTTATTACTGACGAGATTATCCTCCTAAAATCTAAATACGCAGAAAATTCTCTTTTATCCACTAAAAAAAAAAAAAAAAAAAAGAAGAAAATTCTGAATTTCATGCAACAGCTGACAATCGGGTCATATATTAATACTTGACATATTACGAACACATTTCACGAAAATTAGGCAATTATTGAACTTTAACCTGTCAGATTTCTTGATCTACTGGCAATAAATAAAAGCGGAGGCGTTATTACGATCCGAGCTGGGCTACAAACACACACATACAACACTCTTTCTCACTCTCTCTCTTTCACCACACACTCACACTCACAGACACACTCACACACACACACACTCACACTCACAGACACACTCTCTCTCTCTTTCACACACACTCACACTCACATCACACACACTCACACACACACACTCACACTCACAGACACACTCACACACACACACACACTCTCTCACACACACACACACAACACACACACACTCACACAACACACACACTCACAGACACACACACACACTCACACACAAACACGAATTCTAGAAACCAGACTCAGTCCAGGAATCACCCCCCCTCCCTTTTTTGACCAGACATTAAAAGCCTATAACGTACGTACTGGAATGTTATCCATCCATACTTTTTCGGGGATATGGAAAATCTATTGTGTTTGGTCACGGGGTTTAAAGAATATTTTCTGCGGTAATATCAAAACAAAATGCTAGTCTTGGTACTTATTATTGAGATTTCTTCCTACAAGTAAAGGAATTGAAACAATAGATATTTGAATATATGTTGTATTATCATTACACATTCACGGCAGATCGGCGATATTTTAAAAAGATCTTGATAGTCTTTAGGAGACATACAGAAAAGAAAAATAAAGAAAAGATATTACAGGATATCGCACT
>NW_020869838.1:422140-427140 GCF_003789085.1 Penaeus vannamei | reverse complement strand
TTTATTATGGTCTTGAAATTATCAACATTTCAATTATCACATAGTAATTTGTCCTTTTCTTTGCGTATCAATAAATTCTGAATATCTTACTTTTATCACTAGTAATATAAATAATCCTTATTATAGTAAAAATGACATAAATAATCCTACTTTAACACTATCGTCACAATTCGCTTAAATGATGAACAACAAAAATATATAATTTTTTTGTAACGAACATAATGGACATCACAAAACCGCTATGTCGTTTTTTTTTTTCCTTTTTTTCGTTTGTTTTGTAAATTGAAACGACGCTTTCGAACGCAATTATGAAGTCACGTGTGATGAATCGGATGTTTATTTCAGAATTGTTGAGTCGCAAAAAAAAAAAAAAAAAAAAAAAATCAGCTGTTTGCAATGTGGGTTTATAACGGACGCTGTTGATTGCAATAATCGTTATGATATGGTAAATAATAGCCCTGTTTGTGGTGAAGACGACTGTGATGATGAAAATGATATGATAATGATCACAATTACAGTATAACAAGAACAATTCATGATAGGAAAACAAAAATATAAAAATAAAAATGATTCAACAAATATAAAACAGAGAACCAGGATAATAGTAACAAAAATATAGAATAGCGAAACAGATGCAGAATATTGTGACAATTATATGCTAGTGAGATTCATTAGTCTGTTGTAGAGTAATCAATTGTAATTGTTCATATCAAGATAATTATATATGTCTGCGTATTATGCATTGTTTCAGTCAGCATGCTTTCATATGCTGAAAAATGTGTTAATAACAATAACAATCTGAGAAGAACAATGATGATGATGAAAACAAAAACAGAAAAATAACGAAACATAAATAAAAAGAGGTATATAACAATTATATGATAATGAGATTCATTAGTCCGTTGTAAAGTAATCACTTGTAATTGTTCATATCAAGATAATTACTGCTATCATAATTGTCATTATATCATGTATTGTTCCAGTCAGCATGCTTTCATATGCTGAAAACAATGTGATGATAATAACAATGATAATATAAGAACAAACATGATGATAGCAACAAAAAAAGAAAACAAGATAAAGAAAAAGAAAAGAAAAAACGAATTAGAAGAAGAAGAAGAAGAAAAAAAAAGAGATATAAAAAGAGGAATATATAAAAAAAATATATGATAGTGAGATTCAATATCTTGTAGTGAATAATAAGCTATAATTATTCACATCAAGAGAGTTACCGCCATCATAAACATCAGTATATAAGGAATTATCACAGTCAGTATACTATCATAAATGTCAGTATATTAAGCAGTATTACAGTCCTGAATATGATACATATCCTTCCCTTCTCTTCCCATGTATAGCGAAGAACTTCCTTTCACACCTAATATATATTCTAATGGTCTCCTCCCCTCCTGGAAAGCGAGAGAGAGAGAGAGAGAGAGAGAGAGAGAGAGAGAGAGAGAGAGAGAGAGAGAGAGAGAGAGAGAGAGAGAGAGAGAGAGAGAGAGAGAGAGAGAGAGAGAGAGAGAGAGAGAGATAGGTAGTAGATAGATAGATAGAGAGGAGAGAGAGAGGAGAAGGGAGTGGAGGGAAGGAAGGAGAGAGGGATAGAGCGGTAAAAAGGAAGTAGAATGGGGATGATAAAGATGGGAGTAAATGGGACGGGGAAGAAGTACAAAGGAAGAAGGGAAGAGAAGAAGAGAATGATGAAGCGAAGGAGAATAGGAAAATAAGATAAAAGAAACGAAGGATGAAAAAATCTGAAGGAAAGAGAGAAGGGAGAAGAGAAAGAGAAAGGGAAATGAAAGGAGAGAAGTAATAGAGAGAAAAGGAGAGGGGAGAAGCGGGAAGAAAAGAGAAAGGGAAATGGAAGAAGAAAAGGAGAAAGGGGAGGAGGTAAGAAGAAAGAGAAAGGAAAATGGAAGGAGAAAAGGAATAAAGAGAAAGGGGGGAAGGGGAGAAGTGAGAAGAGAAGAGAAAGAGAAATAGAAGAAAAGGAATAAAGAGAAAGGGGGAGGAGGAGGTAAGAAGAAAAGAGAAAGGGGAAATGGAAGAAAAGGAAAAAGAAAGGGAGGGGAGGAGGAGGTGAGAAGTGAGACGGCAGTTAAGATCACTTGAGGTACTTCTTACGGACCCCTACACTGACTGCCTCGTTAGAGATGTCGTCTGCATTTATCAAACGCCACATAAACACTTTTTCCCTCTACAATTCTCTATTTTTTCTTCGTTTTATCACTTCCCACTTCCACTCCCATCTCACTTCTTCAGTTTTTCTCTTTCTCTCTCTTTCTTTGTCTCTGTTTCTCTCCCTCTCTCTCTTTCTCTGTCTCTGTTATCTCTGTCTTCTGTCTCTCTCCTCTCTCCTTCTCTCCCTCCCCCCCCTCCCCTCTCTCTCTTCTCTCTCTCTCTCTCTCTCTCCCTCCCCCCTCTCTCTCACTCATCGCTTCTTTTGATTTTATTTTACGACGAATCCCTTTGATAAACCGCGAGAATTGGCATCGGAGAAATTTTCAGAGGGTAGGAATCGCGGCCCCATTCACAGCGGTGAAGTGCCAGTGAGACAGAGTGCCAAAAAGCGGGACATCGTCAGGATAATAAGGGTTTTTTGTTGCGAGATATTACGTTGAATTGAACCCTTAATGACACACGCTAGTTTAAGGCGAAATTCATGGCAGATAACCAGTCGAGGCATGGCAACAGGACGCGGTGGAAATGTATTAAATGCGAGATAGAAGCGAGAAGAAGTTAAAGGAGAGATTAAGAGAGAAAAAAGAAAGAAAACGAGAGAAAAAGGAAGGAGGAAAGTTCAGAAAAATAAGAAAAAGGAGGAGGACACAGAAAAAAGAAGAGAAAAAAAAAGAAGAAAGTATAAACGAAGGAAGAAGAATCAGAAACAGAAAAAAAAAAGGAATAGAGAGAAAACCCAAGACCCCAAGATCGAGATTCCCCCCGTCCTCCACCCCGAGGAACCGAAGAGCCCCTTCCACTGTAGTTATTTTCACGGGAGAGCCAGAGTTCGGGCCGCAGCTTCCCCGCCAGCGATCCAGTCCCGCCGACGGACACCTCACCTTTAAGCATTCGGGGCGGCCGTTCATTGTTCCAGGAATTATAAAGCATAAATGAGCTATTCATTATGCAGCCACGTTGAATATTCGCCGATGATATGTCTGCGTAGGAGGCGGGTTGATGTGGCTGGGATCGCGTTGTTGCTATCGGCGATTTTTTTGAGCGAGAGGGTGTTTGAATATTTCCTTTTCTTTTTTTGGTTTGGCCTTTTTTTTTCTTTTTGGTTTGGCTTTTTTTTTTTCTCTCTCTCTCTCTCTCTTTCTGTGGAATGTGAAGGTCGGTCGTTCAATCTACATATCTGATCCTCGTGCGCTTTGATGGGGTTAACACAGCGTGAGAGGAGACGGAAGGGCGGGCGATACTTCGTGAGGTGAGAGTGTGTGTGTGTGTGTCGGGGGGGTTCCTGCGCGTTAAGTGGGAGAGAGGTGTGTGTGTTGTAATCTATATCTATATCATATTATTGAATTATGTGTGTTGATAACCATATCTATATCATATTGAATTATGTATGTTGATGTTATTGTTTTTATATATTCTACATGATAGATATAATTTCTTGCCTGTCGAACCATATCTTTACACACATACTACATATGTATGATATATATAATTTCTTGCCTGTTTGTCAAACGCATATCTTTACACACATACGTATACACATATGTACGTGAGTATATACCCATGATCATTGCTTTACCTGTTTATTCAGTCTTCTTGCCACACTAAATATTCCAATGTTGTGTAGTCTATCCCCTTCCTTAAGAACTAATTATTGTTGTAACACTACCTTTCTTCACCACCGATTGCCACATGCTAAATACTCGCTTTATATCTCTCCTTAGCCCATTGCATCACAAGCCGAGGAGCGCCACCTCACTCCCTGGAGAATCAGCCTCACTCCAACATCATCATTCCTTTAAAAAACAATAAGGAATCAGGATATCTCGGTTGTCTACCTCAAACCCTCAGCTCCCCATCTACCATAGTCTGTGTGTGTGTGTGTGTGTCTGGAGAATCAGCCTCACTCCAACATCATCATTCCTTTAAAAACAATAAGGAATCAAGATATCTCGGTTGTCTACCTCAAACCCTCAGCTCCCCATCTCCCCATCTCCCCATAGCCTTGTAGGATCCATCTCACTGCCTCCCTCATGCGGTTCCTGTGTCGGGGGGAGAGTGTTTCCCGTGTCAACCCGATGCCATTGCTCCCCGGGTCTAGGGGCGGGGGGGGGGGGGGCGTATACGCATGGAGGCTGGCATCGATCAGAGGCTTTCTAATGTCTTTGTCGCGCTCATGAACACTGCGTGAATCAACTTAATTGGGTTTCTTGTTAGACTTACTTTGTAAAAAGCTACATACATACATATAAAACACACACACACACACACACACACACACATAATATATATATATATATATATATATATATATATATATATATATATATATATATATATATATAATATATATATATATATACTGTGTATGCACACACACACACACACACACACACACACACACACACACACACACACACACACACTGTAAGAGCAAGGATGTTGGGCCTTACAAGAGTTTGGTAGATGGCGAGCTTAGGGTTTAAGATAAACAACCAAAGTCCTCTAAACTCCATTTATTGAACAGAATGCTGGAGTGCGGCTGCTCCACGGAGTGAGGTGTTGCTCCTTGGCTCCCCGCACGGAGTCTGCCTGATCTCCTATACAGTAGTCTAAAGATAGACCAAGTCACGTTGTTAGCATGTGACGAACGGTGATGAGCAAGCAAGCGTTGCATCAGCACATAGCTCTTGCGGAAGAGATAGACACCACGACATTGAAATAACTGGTGTGGTAAGAGAGAGGAATGAACAGGGGAAGCAATGGTCAGGCGTATATGTATATGTATGTGTGAAGATACGTATGTGACAGACATGTAA
>NW_020869838.1:399640-407140 GCF_003789085.1 Penaeus vannamei | reverse complement strand
TATAAATCCAGCAAGCTTTGTCCTTCCCAGCGAGTCTGTCTCCTCACAAGTGCGCTGAGGAGGAGGAGAGAGGCGAGATTCTGTCCTCACTCTCGCTTCGGGATCTGTCTGGGTGGAAGTTGCGTCGGAGAGTGTCTTGGAAGGGGAAGGAGGGAAGGGAGGGAAGGAGGGAAGGAGGGAGGGAGGGAGGGAGGAGGGAGGGAGGAGGAAGGGAGGAGGGAGGGGGGAGGAAGGAGGAGGGAAGGGAGGGGAGGGAAGGGAGGATGGAAGGAGGGAAGGAGAAACAGGAGGGTAAGGAGGGATGGAACTAGGAAGGGCTTTCGGAGAGGAGGAAAGGAGGGAAGGGGGAAAGAGGGAAAGAGGGTAAGGAGGGAGAGAACGATGAGGGACTATGGGAGTGAAGGAGGAAAGAGGGAGAGGAAAGAGGGAAGGAGGGGAGAGAACTATGGGGACTTTCGGAGAGAAAGAGGAATGGGGGGGAAGGAGGAAAGGAGGAAAAGAACGAAGGCGGGAAGGAGAGCCGGGGAGAGAGAAAGGAAGAGGGAACGAAGGAAAAAGAGAAGGAGGGAAGGAAGTAAGAAAAGAGGGAGACAAAGAAGGAGGAAAGGGGGAAGGAGGGAAGGAACTAGGAAGACCTATCGGAAGGAAGGAGAGACGAAAGGGGAGAGGAAGGGAAGAGGGAATGAAGGAAAATAAGGAAGAAGGGAGTAAGGAAAAGAGAAGAGAGGAAGGAGAGGGAGCGAAGAAGGGAAGGAGGGAAAGAGGGAAGGAAGAAGGACAAAAAAAAGGAAAGAAGGATTATGGAAAACAGGAAGAGAGGAAGGGAGGTAAGAAGGGAAAGATGGAAGAAATAAGGAAAAAAGGAAGAACGGAGTAAGGAAGAGAGGAAGAGAGGAAGGGAGGGAGGGAAGAAGGAAAAGAAGGAAGAGGGAGGTAATGAAGAGAGGAAGAGAGGAAGCAAGGGACGGAAGAAGGAAAAGAAGGAAGAAGGAGGTAAGGAAGTTCGGAAGAGAGGAAGGAAGGGAGGGAAGAAGGAAAAGAAGGAATAAGGAGGTAAGGAAGTTCGGAAGAGAGGAAAGGAGGGAAGAAGAAGGAAAAGAAGGAAAGGAGGTAAGGAAGAGAGGAGAGAGGGAGGGAGGGAGGGAAGAAGGAAGTGAAGCGAAGGAAGGAGTAAGGAAGGAGAAGAGGAGAAGGAGAAGAAGTGAAGAAAGGAGGGTAAGGAATGAGAGGAAGAGAGGAAGGGAGGGACAGAAGGAGAAAATGTTATGGTAGATTGCTAGCTTCTTATAGCGTGGGTGTTTGTTGAAAGTTGTGTTAACTTCTGAGACTCTGTTTGTGTGTATGTCTGGCTCTCTCTGGCTCTCTCTCCTCTTCTCTCCTTTATCTTCATCTATCTAAATCCTCTTCTCCTACTCTCTCCTCTTTACCCTCTCTCTCTTCCTCTTCCTCTCCTTCGCCTCCCTCCCTCCTCCTTTCCCCTCTCTCATCCTCATCACCCTTCACCCCCCCCCCTTCCATCCTAACCCCCCCCACCCCAAGAAACGACACACACCGACAACACGTGTCACTCGTCCGACAGATCACGTGACCCGTTGCTATAGAAACGGGCAAAGGCGTCACACAACCCGGAGGTCACGTGACGGCTTCCTGGGCGGTCGTTAGGGTACTCGGGATGAGGGCGTGATAGAGCACAGAGACCGATGCTGCTGAACGCCCGGCGGCGAAGGGGGATGCGAAGGGGGGAAAGGAGGGGGGGGATAGGGGAAGGGGGGTGGATACAGGGAGGGAGGAAAGGGGGAAGGGTCTACGGGAAGGGAGGGAGAGGGGTGGCTACGGGGAAGGAGGGGGGTGGAGGGGATAAACGGGAGGGGGGGAGGGAGGGTGGCTACGGGAGGAGGGGGGGGTGCTACAGGGGGGGAGGAGAGGGTAGCTAAATATAGGAGGTTGGATTATCAAAAGGGGTTATATAACAGAATAAACAAGAGGGGGATAAATATAATATAACGCAAGCCGAAGAAGACACAACAACATATACACACACACACATCATATAACATATATATATATATATATAATATATATATATATATATATATTATATACACATATATATCCATATGACTTGCAAGCACCAATTGCAATATCCAGAGACGAAAGAAAATTGACATTTATTGGAAATCGAGACGAAATGAAGAAAACGAAAATCAAGAACGGAAGCGAAAGAGATTTAACATCTTACACTGATCCGACGTCTTAATTTGATAAAAGAAAAAACGACAATTCAATTTCTGTGTCCGAGATCACGCCACGTGGCTCGTTAGTTTCCGAAATGGTCTTTTAGGTAAAGTTTTTTTTTTCCGAGTTCGTAGCATAGTTACCGCCATTACCTCGAACCATCCGAATGCGATGATGGAGCCTAGACTTCGGATTAAGATCTTTGTAACTTATATACTTTAATCTTATAATGTCTGCACTTCACTTAAATTTAACGAATCTGTTACTTGTATTACAATTTTGTATAAGTTGTTACATTATGATTTACAGATCATCATTGATTATTAATTACAATTTACGCCGAAACCATGGCTCTAGCATCGCATTCTCATCATTCGCGGTAATGGTGGTAACTATAGATCTCTTCTTGACTTCCGCTAAAGCTGAAATTGCCTTGGCATTTGAAGTCGAGGGAGAACTTTTGTTGTTCGTCTTTGATTCGTCTCTCTCTCTCTCTCTCTCTCTCTCTCTCTCTCTCAATGAATCTGTCTCTGTCTCTGTCTCTGTCTCTGTCTCTGTCTCTGTCTCTCTCTTCTCTCTCTCTCTCTGTCTCTCTCTCTCTCTCTGTCTCTCTCTGGTCTCTGTCTCTGTCTGGTCTCTGTCTCTGTCTCTGTCTCTGTCTAATATCTCTCCTCTCTCTCCTCTCTCTCTCTCTCTCTCTCTCGCTCTCTTTCTCTCTCTTCTCTCTCTTTTACATATATATATATATATATATATATTATATATATATATATATATTTAACCAACACACATATACACATATATATGTGGTGTGTGCGTAGTTTTATTTGTAAATGTATGTGTATGTTTATATAATATACATACATATTTGCACACATACATACATACATACATATATGTATATATGTATATATATATATATACATATATATATATATTATGTATGTATGTATTTATGTATGTGTCTATGGTATGAATACCTCGAAACAGATCAAAGCGCCCACTATTTTTCAAACCACTTCTAAGTCAGAAACGATACTGCAAAATAAGTTAAAGAGTGATGAAACGATATGATAGAGAGCGGGTAAAAATCCATCCCCTTCTTCCAAGAAATGGCTGAACATATACTTCGGGAATGACAGACAATGGAGGAGATTTTAAGAATGTATAAGGAGATAATAAGAATAATAATAAGATAATAATAATGATAATAAGATAATAATAAGATAATGATAATAATAATAATAAGATAATAAGCGGTTTTCTCACTGGTTTCATCTCGTGTTGTTGAGAATCAGATCCGGATGACGAAACTTCCTACAGGGTGTCGCAAGACCGAGACAGAAGTTGAGACACGTTGAAAACTCATTCGAACCGTGACAGAGAAATGTCGATAATTACCTTGCGACAGAAAACGAGGGAATGGAGTGTAGCAGAAACAAGTCATTAAGGAGTGAAACGACAGTAGAGACATCCTTATATATGAGAGCAAATTGCCGTACATAGATAAACGGTCGTTTGGAGAAACTGATTAAAAAAAAAGTGTTAACAGTACTTGAAAAGGATTATTGGTTGTGTTTTCTGTCAATCGTGGTCTTCAGGATAAAGAGGCGCTTTCATTAGAAAAAAGAGGGTAATAGTCTATTGACGAAAATTGAAAGGTCAAGGAAATACATATTCGTTAAGTCGAATCATGGGAGAAATTGTTAAAAAAAAGTGTTAACAGTACCTAAAAAGGATTCTCGGTTGTGTTCTATCAATCGTGGTCTTCGGGATAAAGAGGCCTTTTCATGAGAAAAAAAGAGGGTACGAGTTTGATTTTATTGACCAAAGTAGAAAGGTCAAGAAATAAATATTCGTAAAGTGGAATCACCGGAACGCACGCACACAGAGACACTTTGAACACACCACAAGAAAGTCATTTACGAAAAGGAAAAGGAGAAATGACAGGAATTTGCGAAATCACGATTAATAAGAAAAAAAAGGATAAGAGATTACGCCATCAAGACCAACAGCCAGAGAGACAGCTGGAGATCGCCCTGCCGAGAGAAGGGATGAAGCTGCCTCCGTTAAGCTTGGCTAACAGGGCCGAGAGCTAGACGCTGTCAAAGGCATTGGATACGTCTTGGAAAACGACACAAGATTCTCCCACGAGTCGCCTCAAGATGTTTTTGAGGAAGATTTCGGAATAATCTTCAGCGTTTTAACAACCGTAGAAGGAAACGGTTAAAGATTAGAAAGAATCGGATTAGAAACAGGTTGAGAGAACATATATTCTCGTGGAAAGGGGTCAGTGCTTACACCAAGGCAGAGACGGAGGAAGCAACAAAGCGGAGAAGTTAGCTCATTAGCATATTTTTGGGGGGATCTTACTTGAGTGCCGTCAGTTTCATGTAACCTTGTGTGTGTTTGTATTTGTGTGTGTATATGTGTGCATGTGTTAAACGTGTGTTAAATAACAAACGAGAACTAGATAACCTATATGCAGATGCGTTTCTTTTTATCTCCCTCTTTCGCTTTCTTCCTTTCCTCTCCTTCTCTCTCTCTCTCTCTCTCTCTCTCTCTCTCTTCTCTCTCTCTTCTCTCTCTCTCTCTCTCTCTCTCTCTCTCTCTCTCTTACTCCCTCTTCGTTTCTTTCTCTCATACCTCTCTCCCTCACCCCCTTCTTTCTACACCTTCCTTATTCTGGTAAATCGTCCAGAGACATAAAGGTTATTTCATATTCAATTTGTCCGTCAAATCGTATATTTCTTCCTACGCAACATCGCACTCGAGCCTCAGTCTGGACTCACATCAGCTCAGAAACATCTTCCATCTAACATTCCCTCTGTCATATATCCCCACCTCTTACATCATCTTCCTTGCAAGCATTCGGACGCATTCATTGTCTCAACTCGAGGCAACGTCTAAGCGTCTAATCATTTGTTTACATCCGGGGACTGCAATCTCCGTTCTAATGTGTGATTCGGCGACGTCTTCGACTTCATAAAAAATACAGGTGATGTTCTACTGAAGAACTTTGATAAAAGTATTTCTTTCACTTTTTGAAATAGGAATTATAATCTTAAATAGCGAGGTCAGAATTAAAGATAACGACTTTCCTATGATTAATTCTACGTATTTGTGTTAATTCTAGCCTTTATCTCGTATACAGACATTACCTCCGCCGCCATATTACATCATAACGCAACACTGACATGCACTGCTTCCTTGCAATAATGATATAACCTACCAGACCTGAATCCCTACCTCTGTATTCCTCAGATTCGTTTCTCTCGTCATTCCCTCAAGGATACAAACCGACTGAGAGAAAGAAAAATTATAATGAGGCGCTTGAGGAGGTACGTGAGTGGTTCAGGCCTCATTGTCTCACTTCCACGTGGCACAAAGCTCACCCACGCGCTCAGAGGCCCGGGGAAGGAAGGAAGGAAGGAGGTGGGTGTATGAGAGACAGAGAGATAAAGATGGGAGATGGATAGTTGGTAGATAGGTTGGGGGTTAGACAGAGGGGTTGTGGGGTGATTGATAGAGGGTGGGTATGTTTTCTGTTGTTTGTGTATGTGTATGTATGTCTTTTCTTCCTGTCTGGATGTATGCCTGTTTGTCTGTCTGGCTATCTGTCTATCTGTCTGAATGTCTCTCTGTCTCTCTCTCTCTCTCTCTCTCTCCCTTCTGCCCTCCCCCTTTCTCCCTTTCTCTCTCTCTCTGTCTTTCTCTCTCTCCCTCACTCACTTCCGTCCTCCCCCCTTTCTCCATTTCTCTCTCCCTCCCTCCCTCTTTCTCCCCACTCCCTCTCCCTCCTCCCCCTTCCTTCGTTTCTCACCCTTCCTTTGCAATCTCTGTCGTCATTTTCTTTATTTAATTGCGAATTTCTTTTACCTTCCTCCCAGACTTTACTTTACACCATCATCAGCTTCGACATATCCTTTATCCTTATTCCTTATTCCCTTTCACTCAACCTCTCTCTGTCTTTACTTTTACTTGTTTCTTCTTCATTCTATCTCCGTTTGTTTGTCTGTTTTTTTCTGTCTTTCCGCCTGTCCTTCCTTCTTCTGTCTTTTGACCGCTTTCGGTCCCTTCTCCCTCCTCTCTTCCCTTCTCTCTCTACCTCCTTCCTACTCTCTCTCTCCCCTTCGCTCTCCTACTCTCTCTCTTCTCCTTCCCTCCTACCTTCTCTCTCCCTCCTTCTCCCCCTCCCTACTCCACCCAACCTCTCACTCTTTCTCCCTCCCTCCCTTTACCCCCCTTCCCTCTCTCTCCCTCCATTTATCCCCCCCTCTCTCTCCCTCCCTCCTCCATTCCCCGCCTCTTTTACCTCTCCTTTTCTCTCTCTCCCTTCCTCCTTTTACCCCCCTTTCCCCTCTCTCTTCTCCCTTCCTCCTTTTCCCCCCCCTTCCTCCCTCTCTCTCTCTCTCTCCCTCCCTCCTCCATTCCCCGCCTCTTTTTACCTCTCCTTTTTCTCTCTCTCTCCCTTCCTCCTTTTACCCCCCCTTTCCCCCCTCTCTCTCTCCTCCCTTCCTCCTTTTACCCCCCCTTCCTCCCCTCTCTCTCTCTCCCTTCTCTCCCTCCTTCTCTATACCCCCTTCCTCCTCTCTCTCTCTATCCTTTCTCTCCTCTCTTCCTCCATCCCTTTACCCCCCTTCCCCCCCCTCCCTCCCTTCCTCCCTCTCCCCCCCTCCCCCCCTCTTTTCACCTCTCCTTCTCCTTCCCCCTCCCTCCCTCCCTCCCTCCCTCCCTTTACCCCTCCTCCCCCCTCTTTTCACACTCTGTCCTCTCTCTCTCTCTCCCTCCCTCCATCCCTCCCCTCCCTCTCCCCCCTCCCCCCCTCTTTTCACCTCTCCTTCTGCCGCTCCGAAATGGGTTCTGACACGCCTCTGAAGACCTCTTAAGCTGAGTACGGCCTTCCTCTTCGTTCTCGCTCTCTTCTCTCCTCCTTTCTATCTCCCTTTCGTGACAGGTTTTTTTTTTTTTCCTCTCTCTCTCTCTCTCTTTCGTGTAATTTCCTTTTCTTCTTCTTCTTGTCGCGTTCGGGTGCGTTTTTTTATATTTTTGATTTTGTTGGAAATTTGTTTATTTGTTTATTTGTTTATTATTATTATTATTATTATTTATTTATTATTATTATTGTTATTAATTATATTATTAATTTTTTTATTATTCATTATTATTATTATTATTATTATTATTGTTGTTAATATTAATTATTATTATTATTATTATTATTATTATTATCATTATTATTTTTGGTGTTAGGTTTTGTGTGTT
>NW_020869838.1:374640-392140 GCF_003789085.1 Penaeus vannamei | reverse complement strand
GCCTTCCTCTTCCTCCTTCTTCTCTCCTCCTCTCCTTCTTCTTCTTTCATCTTCCTTCTCCTCTCCTCCTCCTCCTTCCTCCCCTTCTTCTTCTTCTTCTTTCTTCTTCTTCTCTCTCCTCCTCCTTCCTTTCTTCTTCTTCTATCCTCATCATCATCATCATCATCATCATCATCATCCTTCTTCTTCTTCTTTCTTCTTCTTCTCTTTCTTCTTCTTCTTCTCTCCTCCTCCTCCTCCTCTTCTTCCTCTTCCTCCTTCTTGCTCCTCCTCCTCCTCCTTCTCCTTCTCCTTCTGCTTTCTCCTTCTCCTCCTCCTCCTCCTCCTCTGCTCTCCTCCTCCTCCTCCTTCTCCCTCCTCCTTCTCTCCTCCTCCTCTCCTCTTCCACCTCCTCCTCCTCCTCCTCCTCCGTCACCCCTGTGTATCGAGCTTCGGGGGTTATAGCCGAGATGTGAGGTTTACGGGGGATGGGGGGGGGGGTAGGGAAGAGGCAGACAGAGAAGGGAGGAGTAGGGAGGAGAGGAGGAAAGGAAGGAGGTGAGGGGGAAGTGAATAAAGGTGGGGAGAGGGGTGTTATCGTAGGCACACGCACGCATACACATACGGAAACGAATTATTATCTCTATATCTAGGTGTATATCCTATGATATCTACATTCCTTTATCTGTATATCAGTTATATCTGTCTGTCTATCTATCTGTAAATATACAGATTAATGAATAAATATATATGTAGATGGGTATTTATATAGACAGGTAGATAGATAGATAGATAGGTAGATAGATAGATAGATAGATAGATAGATAGATAGATAGATAGATAGACAGACAGCTAGATGGATAGATAGATAAACAGACAGACAGACAGACAGCTAGATGGATAGATAGATAGATAGGTAGACAGATCGACAGACAGACAGATAGACAGGTAGATAGATAGATAGACAGAAAGACATACAAACAGACAAATATATAGGCAGACAAAAAGATAGATAGATAGACAAATAGACAGATAGACAGACAGAAAGATAGATAGATAGACAGAAAGATAGATAGACAGACAGAAAGATAGATAGACAGACAAATAGATAGATAGACAGATAGACAGACAAATAGATAGATAGACAGATAAATAGACAGACAGATAGATAGACAGACAGATAGATAGACAGACAGATAGATAGACAGACAGATAGATAGACAGACAAATAGATAGATAGACAGATAGATAGATAGATACATATATGTGCATTAGTGTATCAGAGTGTAAAACGTATTACATTCAGCGCAGCTTCCTCGACCCACCGATCCCCATCAGCTGGCCAACACTGTACGCTTTACTCTCGGCAAATATTCTCTGCAACAAACCGATATTACACATGACGAAATAAATATTCATTTCCAATATCACGTGATAAAACCGTCGGGCAGAACGTTATAAAAGCGTCAGTGAAATATTGAGAATCCCCGAAAAGGTTTCAGAGTTCAGTGAGTGAATCGCGAGTCTTCTGGCACAAGGCCTGGTTGCGATTAAAATGAAAATATTTGTGTTAATGATGATTATACTACTAATGATGTTTGTACAATGATGATTTTTACACTACTAATGACGATGTTTATACTACTAATGATGATGATGATGATGACTTAATGATGATGTACACTACTAATGATGATGTTATACTATTAATGATAATGGTTATACTGCTAATGATGATGAGTTCAGTGAGTGAATCGCGAGTCTTCTGGCACAAGGCCTGGTTGCGATGGGTCTGTGGCGGCGTCTTTTGGTCGTAGGGAGAGTGGCAGTGATTTTGATGCTTGGGATAGTGATTAGGGTAAGGATAGTGATTAGGGTAATGAGTGAGGAGAGTAAAGGAAAGTATTTTGTGTTAATGATGATTATACGACTGCTGATGATGTTTATGCTGTTAATTATGATGTTTATACTACTATTTGGATGGTGGTGATGTTTATACTACTATTGATGATTTTATACTACTATTTGATGACTTATGTATTAATGATGATGTTTATGCTACTATCTGCACTACTAATGATGATAATGATATTGTGCGAGCTTGGTGATAAATAATGAATAACGATGATAATAAGAAACAACAGCTGTAGTTTACTTTTATAAAGAAATAAATGATAGTGCTGATAATACCAACAGTGATGATTTACGATAACATTGTTGATAATATAAATAATAAACTCAACTGTTTTGATGGATAGGGTTAAGATAATTATCATACAAAGAACTATAAAGATTGTCAATGAAAAACCATAATAATAATCGATTGAAAATAGTAACTATGATATCGTACAAATAAATCCGGGCCTTGATCTTACAAGTAATACTGATAGAAATTATACAATAATGATAAGAGGGAGATTGTTAAAGAATATGAATTTCACTCACAAATATTATGCAATTAGTTATTTTTCGTTTGCCAATAAGAATAAAAAGCTATTGCCTGTTGTGGAATGCATGGATGCATATGTGTGATATTTATATGCATATGTCTGCATATATATCTATATCTATATCTATATATGTTTATATCTATCTATCCATCTATATTTATACACACACACACATACATACATACATACATAATATAATATATATATATATATATATATATATAATATATATATAGATATAGATATATATATATATGAATATATATATAATATATATATAATATATATATATATATATATATATATATATATATATATATATATGTATATCTATGAACACACACATACAGTATATATACATACAAAAAACACATACATACATACATACATACATACATACATACATATATATATATATATATATATATATATATATATATATATATATATATATATATATATATATATATATAATATATATATAATATAACATATATATATAATACACAATATATACATACACATATATATATATATATATAATATATATATATATATATATATATATATATTATATATATATATATATATATATATATATATATATATATATATATATATATATATATATATATATATATATATATAATATATATATATATATATATATATATATATATATATATATATATATATATATATATATATATATATATATATATATATATACATACATACATACAGAGAAACCGCACATATGCATCCACCCATCCAATAAAGAAGAAAAAAGAACAACCTGCAAACATGAATCCCCATCAAGACCCAAGCTATAAGCCACAGCCTGACCCCGAATCCACGACCAATTTCCCTAAAACTCAAAACCGACGGGAATCAATCACTAATCGGAAAGGTTTATAATTATACAATTGGAAAAAAAATTATTATCAAGAGCACTTCACTGATAAAGCTTCCGGTGATATGATGATGATAACAATGATTGCAATGATGAAATAAGTGACTTTCTTAAAGTTCTTAAATGATTAAGAGGAGAAATGTGATTATGATGACAATCATTGTGATAATAACAGTAATGTTGATAATAATGATAATACAAATAACATTGATAAGGATAGTAATAATGATAATAATAATGATAGCAATGATCAGAATAATGATAATGACAGTGATAATGATAACGATGATGATGATGATGATGATAATGATAAAGATGATGATGATGATAATAAGGATAATGATTTATAATAACTTTAACAACCATTACAAATTGCAAGAGTTACCAGAAGTCCTCTGACCCTCAATTCAATGACATTTGATGTAAGTCGATCGTCTACACATCTAGATGCTTTTTTACTGCTATTTGTAGACTTTGGAATAGATTGCCTTCAAAGATTGTAACTTCTCCGACTCTTGATAAGTTTAAAAGATCAGGTAACATGATTTCTTACGTAAATACCTGACTTTCTATTCTTTCATTCTTTCTTAGCTGTATCTTGACCGGCACTGACACCTTTAGTGGTATAAATCTCTTAATATAACTGTAATAATAATAATGTTATACAGTCTATTCTGATATTATTGAGAGTATAGGGTTGTATCATAGAAGTACAGAATGATTTCGAAGACATTCATCATACCGAAGCCAATACCACGTCATATGATTCGGACACGTTGGAAATTCTTACCATGTCGTTCCACCATTATGATTGATTTCATATTTTACCACGAGATCCGACAGAAACCAAGTCCCATCTCAGTTCCTTGGCTTTGCACATTCGTCCCGCAGGCATTTTAATCATAAGTCAGCGCTTAAGTTCAACAATGTTCACGTAAGGCTTTAGAAACAGTCTACCGACTTGGTTATTTTCAGACCACAAAACTCATTTGAAACCGTCTCATTACTTGGATGACGTCGAAGTCGCTGAGAAAAAAAAGAAGATTTTTTTTCCTTCAAAATTGATTATCGTAAATATGTACTTCCCGAAATGCACAATTTTCCCTAGAACTGTGTATTATTGGTCAATTAAACATCATACCATCGTGGAGTTTTCACTAAGTCCAAGTAATGAAAAATAAATTACTCGTATCAACCACCTCTAAAGTTCTGGTTCTGACGAAAGCTGAATGTTTAAAAGTTCCTCGAACTCGGATCTCTTAAATAACACATTTCCGGTTACTTTGATATCTCGCAACCCCTGAAAGGCTCTAAAAAGGCTAGACGAATCAGAGTATATTAAACTGATATCAAAGAACAGACCATGATTGATGTTGTGTACCTGGGCTCACGCTTCCAACAGGCGGGACGCTCAAACGGTAGGGAAGGATATTAATTCTATGATCTTGCATTTTTCTTCCAAACACGTGCGTGCAGACGCTCAGCCTACGCTATCTACTTTTTTTTTTTTTTTTTTTTTTTTTTTTTTTTTTTTTTTTTTTTTTTTTTTTACATTTAGACACACATACTCTGTATTTTCCCTCCACCCTTCTCTTATACAACATTCACACCCATACACAACACATCCAGTTCCCGAACCGTGGCAGCGTACCGTAGGTCTGAAACCTTACATCTTTTGGCTGCAGACGAACCTTTCTCTGAGTAAAAAACTACGCCCCGCTACAACAACAACAACAATAATAATGATAATAATAATAGTAATAATTATGGTGAAATTAATAATAACAATAAGGAAAAAATGACAATGAATATAATAAAAGTAATGATAATGATAAAAATAATGGTAAAGATGAAAAGGATAGTGAAAATAGCAATAATAATGATAATGACAATTATGGTGATGATAATGATGATAACTGATAATAACAATGATGATGATAATAGTGATAATGATAATAACACCAATATAATTACAATAATCATAAATTAATAATTCTAATGATAATAAAATATTATGGTAATGATAATAATAATAAAAATATTATGGTAATAACGATAATAATGATATTGATAACCATAATAACAACAATGAAAATAATCAACAATAACAAAAAAACTACAACAATACATCAACAACCGCCACTCCTAATAAACACAAAATTAACCCAACTCGCTTAAAAAAAAACTTACTTAAAAACTGCAGTACGAACTCAAGCCCAAAAGTCAAGAGAAAGACCTCGAGACCAGGAGGAAGTTGGCCGTCTTTGAGCTACTTTATAATTCTTCAGATGTTCTTGGAAGACGCGTGCTGACATGTCTCTGACGTGTTGGGAGGAGAGAGAGAGAGAGAGAGAGAGAGAGAGAGAGAGAGAGAGGAAAGGAGGAGGAATGAGAGAGAGAGAGAGGAGAGAGAGAGAGAGAGAGGGAAAGGAAAGGGAGGAATGAGGGGTGAAAGAGGGAGTGGGAGGGGGGGTGAGGGAGGGAGAGGGAAAGGGGGTGAGGGAAGGAGAGAAGGGGGGAGGGGAGAGAAGGGGGAAGGGGAAGGAAGGGGTGGAGAAGGGAACAGGAAGGAGAGAGAGAGAGAAGGGTAAGGAGGAATGAGGGTGAAAGGGAGCGGGAGAGGGGTGAAGGAGGGGAGAGGGGTGAGGGAAGGAGAGAAGGGGGAAGGGGAAAGGAAGGGAGTGGGAAGGAAACGGGGAGGAAAGAGAGAGAGAAGGGAAAGGAGGAATGAGGAGTGAAAAGAGGGAGTGGGAGAGGGGTGAAAGAAGGAGAGAAAGGGGAAAGTAAGGGATTGGGAAAGGGGTGAGGGAGGAGAGAGAGGGGGCAATGGGGGGGGGGAGGGGGTTAAGAGGGAGGGAGAAAGGGAACTGGGAGGGAGGAGAGAGAGAAGAAAAGGGGAAAGAGCGGTGAAAGAGGGAGTGGGAAATGTGTGAGGGAGAAGAGAGAGAAAGGGGAAAGGGGGAGAGGGGGGAAAGAAAACAGGGAGGGAGGAGAGAGAGAAAGGGGAAGGGGAAAGAGGAAGTGGAAAGGGAACGAGGAGGGAGGAGAGAGAGAACGGAAAGGAAGAGGGGTGAAAGGGAGAGTGGAATAGGGTGAAGGAAAGGAGAGAAAGGAGAAGGGAGAGAGGGGTGAAAGAGGGACTGAGAAAGGTAAAAAGGAAATAAATGCGAGAGCTGAAATGGAAAAGATGTGAGGAGAGGGTGAGGGAAAAGAGAGAGAAAGGGGAAGCAGAAAGAAGTGAGTGAGAAAGGCGTAAGAGACGAAAGATAAAGAGAAAGAGGGAAGAGGAGTGACAGGAAGAAAGGGAAAAGGTATGAAGAAGGAGAGTGAGAAATGAGAAAGGGGGAAAAGAGGTAAAAGGGTGAGGGAGGGGGGAAGTGGGAAAAGAGAATGACAGAAGAAATAGAGGGAAACGGAAAAGGTTGGTGAAAGTGAGCGTGGGAAAGGAGTGGAAGAAGAGAGGGAGAAAGGGAAAGGAGAGAGAGGATTAAAGGAGGGGAATGAGAAAGGGGGAAGAAAAAGGAAGAATCATGGGAGGGTCTCAGAGAGGAGTGAATATGAAAAAGGACGCAGATTGGGAGAAGAATGGGGGGGGTGAAGACAGAGGAAGGGGGAAGAGGAAAGAGAAGGGAAAGAGAATGGATGATAAGAACAGGAAAAAAGGGAAGGAATGAATAAGTGACGAGGCTGAGAGAAGAGAGAAGAGAGAGAGAGAGAGAGAGAGAGAGAGAGAGAGAGAGAGAGAGAGAGAGAGAGAGAGGAGAGAGAGAGAGAGAGTGAGAAGAGAGAGAGAGAGATCGAAGAGAAAAAAAATCAAGGTAAAAATAATAGAGAAAAATCCCCAGAGACAAAAATAAATAAAAATAATAATAAATAAATAAATAATAAAGTAGAGAGAACCGAGGAAGAAGAGGGGAGAGGCAGAGGGTGAGAGGGGAGTCAGACGACGTGGTTGAGGTCTATCAACACCCTCAAGAGAGCAGGTGTCACGCTCCCACGCTCCTTTGAGAGAGAAAACTCGACAAGCGCTGAATGACAGGGATAGGAAGTGTGAGGGAGATGGAGGGAGGGTGTCTGCCTAATGAGAGGAGAGAGAGAGAAGGAGAAGAGAGAGGAGAGGGAGGAGGGAGGGAGAGAGAGAGGGAGAGGGAGAGGGAGAGGGAGAGGGAGGGGAGGGAGGGAGAGAGAGAGGGAGAGGAAGAGAGAGGAGAGGGGAGGGAAGAGAGAAGGAAGAGAGAGGAGAGAGGGAGGGAGAGAGGAGGAGGAGAGAGAGGGGAGACAGAGAGGAGAGAGAGAGAGAGAGAGAAGAGAGAAGAGAGAGAGAGAGAGAGAGAGAGAGAGAGAGAGAGGAGAGAGAGAGAGAGAGAGAGAGAGAGAGAGAGAGAGAGAGAGAGGAGAACAGAGAAGAGAGAGAGAGAGAGAGAGAGAGAGAGAGAGAGAGAGAGAGAGCGAGAGCTCTCTCTCTCTCTCCCCTCCTTCTCTCTCCTCTCACTCCTCTCGTCGTCCTCATCGGTCATTCTCTCCCTCATCTCTCATCTCACTCATCTCTCTCTCGTCTCCGGGCGCAGAGAGCTCTTGTACTTACATGAGCCAGTGAATTATATAGGTATAACTTTCACNAAATGTTTTCCCCATTCATAAAAAAATCTTATTTATGCAGGAAAAGCTTAGAAGTATATTACCAGTATTTGAAAAAAAAAACGAGGGAGTGGGGACTATGCAACATACAGTCTTATACATGTATAAAGCAAGGTCTAAACTTCTCAAGATCTATAAAGATTTCGAAGTTCTCTCCTCTCACTATTTGTCTGATGCTTCAACATTTAACTTCATCCCTTGACGAGGAAACTTCACATGGGGGTTTTGAGAAGAGCGAAGAGCAGCGAGGGAGTCAAGCCGGAAAGATTTGGAGAAAAGAAAATTAATAAACTTGCTGAAAGGGAAATGGAAGCTTTCTATACATAATGTGATATCAAGTATGTAGAGCAGCATCAAATGTTGTATGTGTACAGGTTTTATAATGTGTGTGTGTGTGTGTGTGTGATTTGTGTATCTCCTCTTGCACTTACACAATAGATAGAAAGAAAAAAAGAAGGAAATGCATGAGAAAGAAAAAACAAAAGGAAGTAAATGTAAATCATTAAGAATATTAGTAAATAGATAGTCTTATGTAGTATGAATTACTCCTGCAGGCTCAGTGTCTGTCATTATAAGTCAACGAGTTCTTAATTTCGCGACAGACTCTTCGAACTTCCCTTTATTGTCATGACTTATTTATTTAGATTTCATATTGTCTTGATTCAAATGGAATTAATGCTAAAAAGTAACTTGGTTTTTAAGGATTCAGTGCCTGAGGAGTGGAAGCTGTGGAATGCAGCCTGGCAGTAAACAAACCAAAACCTGATTTCATTCTACGAAATAAAAGGAGCTTTTTCGAGACTGAGAAAGAGATATAGGTAGATAGGTAGGTAGAGAGAGAGAGAGAGAGAGAGAGAGAGAGAGAGAGAGAGAGAGAGAGAGAGAGAGAGAGAGAGAGAGAGAGAGAGAGAGAGAGAGAGAGATCGACTCAAGGGTGACAAATCGTTGGACCCGATTTTCTGGTCATCTCGTTCTCATGTACCTGTCCTTGGGTTGCCCCTTCTTGTCAGCCTCTACTTCTTGATCTTCCTCACATAAAATAATGTATATCATCTATTTGTTTATTCTCTCTCAGAGCCAGACCGCAAAAAGTGAAGCAGGTGAGAAACCTACACAAGTGCCGGTAGAAGGTGAGGAACTGAACACAGGTTTGGTAATATCACAGGAAAGAAACCCTGAAACAAGGAACCCCAAGTCGCCCACATCCAAAAGTAAGAAGGCGAAGACATCAGGTACCCAAGGTCTCACGGCCATAACTAAACAAGTTAATTGCTTTCTAAATTGCATCATAATGGCAGAGTACACAGTTTGCATCAAAATGATATTCTGAACGACCAACCAGAGGCTGTTACAACACTGACCATCCTTCCCCTGCCAATGTAGTTGGAGGTCCACACACTACCCATCAAGCAGGCTTCCCACTTTACTTCTGGCTGTCTCACAGTTATTCAGACTCATCTCAAAGTCATGATTCTAGAACAGGTACTATCACCTTTCCCCAATATTTGTTCGGTAGCAGATGGTTGGGCCTTCAAGGGAGAAGCAGGGGGCCCTGGAACTCCTTGCAAATGCATTTAACTCGGCAAGATGGGCGAAAAAAATGGCGAAAAAAGACTAGACGGTTTCCTTGAGCCATGAGATAAACACATGCCATACCTGTCCATGCTCAAGTTCTTGCTGCATTAAGGTTTTATGCATCTGGTTCATTCCAGAGTGTTCTTGCAGACTCTGTCGGATTAAGCTAAGCAAGCACTTCGAAAACAGTGAAATTGGTGACTGATTTCCTATGGAGATGTGCAAGAAGGGAAATAAAAATGCCAAGGACTATCCAAGATTTAATAAAGTCCCAGCAAGACTTCTTTGCACTTAATAATTTTCCTAATGTCATAGGAGCAATAGATAGATGACCTCCAGTATTCATCAATGTTCATTTTCCTCATGTGATATAATGATATAAAATATTTATTTATTTGCAGGTGATTGTGGTTATCCATTAGAGCCACATTACTCCTTTAAATGAGACCCAAACACAAGCTGAAAGATCATATAATAGGAGCCACATCCAGACGGGCGTGGTGGTGGAGCAGATGTTTGGCGTAATAAAATCAAGGTTCTGCTGTCTGCACACATCAGGTGGTGTTCTACAATATGTACCAGAGTAATTAATCTGTAATTTTCCTATTATCATAGGAGCAATAGATAGATGACCTTAAGTATTCAACAATGTTCATTTTCCTCATGTGATATAATGGTATATAATTATTGTTTTTTTTTATTTGCAGGTGATTGTGGTTATCCATTTGAGCCATATGTTACGACTCCTATATATAAGCTCCAACCTCAAGCTTAAAGATCATATAATAGGAACCACATCCAGACGGGCGTGGTGGTGGAACAGATGTTTGGCTTATTAAAATCAAGGTTCTGCTGTCTGCACACCTCAGGGGGTGCTCTACAATATGTACCAGAGAAGTGTGCAACAATTGAAATTGCATGACTTCCGCACACAACTAATGCATAGACCGGAGGCTGCCACTACATGATGATGTGCTTGGGAAAGAGGACCCACCTCCAGAGGATTTGCTGCCCCCAGAAATGAGAATCAAAACATCGGGCTGCTGTAAGGGGACAGCTCATTGATGATGTTTTTTACTTATTGATTTTTTTTATTACTTTGATCTCTGTACGTGCGTAGAAGCAATTTACTGACAATGTATTTTGTTAAAAGAATTAATAAATAAATTAAAATAAATAAATAGACAATCATATTTTACTTGACCGCTCTTGAATGTTTTTATGTATTGGATTATATATATATATATATATGGATTATATATACACATGAACAGGACTAAATGAAAACAGTGACACTCATGTTTTATTTTCCTTTCATACAGCATCTGCTTACACACCAGAGACTGTACCTCAACAAAATATAATTAAATATATCTTTAATGGAACAAAAATACTTTTGACCTGGTGACTTCACAATATACAAATGATGAAAATGTATATTTACTTACGAAAAAAAAAACAAAAAAAACACATACATAAACTTATCCTATTATACTGTAACATCGAATTGCAATGCTTATATGCTCAACAGGGTAAACCAAAAAAACTACCATGTATTAAAATTGTGTATACATTCACAATTAAACCCATAATCACAGACACACAAAACAATTTTCTCCTAAAAAGGGACAGGAGAAATAAGCGTCATCCATGCCATGTATGTTTCTGAGAAAGAAAGAAAGGAATAAACACTCACCCGCTCGTGTACTTCATTTACACATAAAATAAATCTAATAGAAATAAGCAAAATATTATCAGCCAACAGAAATGCTGCTACAGTAGCATAAAACTTTTAAAAAGTATACAACTGGGGTGGCAGATCACAGACTGTATCACAGGTTTTAGTGTACTTTCCCCGAGATGAAATTTTAATATTGCAATGTTTCAATGACACATATGTATGTATATATGCACACACAATAATATACATGAATGCACATACATACATACATACATACATATACATACATACACACACACACACACACATATATGTGTGTGTGTGTGTGTGTACGTACGTACATTACCAACACTTTAGATAAAAACAACTATAAGAACAATATAAAAATTTTGGGGTGAACACTGCTGCACTGTACTTTTGCTATTGATTTATGTGCTTCAGCAATTTCTTTTAAGGAGTTAGATATATCAAGGATATATTTTTTAAAGTTCTTCATGATTTCATTTATTTCGTGTTATTCAGAATTTTTTGTTAAAATTCTATCATTTGTGGCGCTACAGAAAATCTCTGAGCTGGAGAGGTCCTGCTAGGGGTATGCACTTGAGTAGTAGACCTAGTACCACTTGGAGACTAAGTATCTCCAATATCTGGCAGGGAATCAATTTTTTTACTACCTGATGCCCGTCTTATGCATACAATTACAGGTTCAAAGGATGGCGAGAAATCATTCTGTAAAAAAGAAAAGAAAAGAAAAGAAAAGAAAGGAAAATAAATACATATAAAATGAAACACTGCATATACTTCCTGTAAAGGAATAGTAATGTTACAATAAAACTAATAACGATATAAAAATAAAAGACCCACTAATATTGATATCAAAAGTAATACAAAAATTGAACACTATTACCTGAAAGCCTGACTCTGTCTGCAAGTCATATGTTTCAAAATCAGACTACACTGGTTGTGGATCTGAGGAAGTAAATAATGAAGTCATATATATATATATATATATGAGAATTTATCACATATAATTAAAATGGCACAGAATTACACAAGTACATGTATATGCACTTCACTGGCAGTCCTTTTCGCGGTGCTGACAGCGTTTACCCTTTCCGTTACACTGTCCAGGCTGCCTTCTTTCTTACTGTCACCGTGGCTGAAAATGAGCCCTCAATTACCCTCTGCCTCTTCTGCACTTCATCAACCATAGCGTGCAGCTCTTCACTAGAAAAAAAATAGGGCCACGCTTTTTTCCTCGACTTTGTGAGAGCTCCATTTTTTATGTTTTGATGGTGAACTGCTGTGATTGGTCGTTATTTGCGAGGTTTACGTTGATTGGTCGAGTCGTTCTTTTAGGAAATAAAGCTCCAAGATACCGTTTTACAAAAATACGGTCGTAAAGGTTACATGATATAAGTTAAAAAAAAGGTTACATGATATAAGCTCTCGTTGTTTGGTGTTTAAAATGGGTCGTAAAGTCGGTAGTTGAGAAATCGGATACCTCTTGTAACTGTTACGAGAGACAGCGTTTACAAGAGAGATTAGTAAATCCGGCCATTGAATGGGAATTACTTATCGAAATGTCTTTTTCTGCAGTTTCAACCCAATCGCTGACAACAGAAACTCAAAAATCAGTTGGGTGCATCCTTGTTAAGTTTGTATACAGTCCACTCACATACTGGAATTTTAAGTCAGCCAACATAGTTGTTCCATTGCACATCTCCCTACTTACATAGAGTTTAGACACCCACCAACGCTGTGACTTATTTTCCCTTTTTCTGACTTGATGTTCATGAATAAAAATAAACGCGGCCGCAGCTAACTGCACATTTGCAGTCAAGGCTACCATCAGGAAAAAACTGAATAACAATGTTGTACCATGGAATGATGATACAACACACAGATGCGCACTAAGTGGCTACAACACCCTGTTACACTATCATATCACTGGGTGTTACGCAACGATGATACGATACATGGAAATACAAGTGTGTATCTACCTTAAGGCGACCATGTCTGCAGTTGGGTCCTCCTAGCTGCCATGTCGGATATCCGCTGTCCATCTAATAGTGTTTTATCGAAACAGATCATGCACGTAAGCACCAAGATAGTAAGAGAAAAAGAAATCAACAGAGAAGGGTGATGTGAGGTGCTACTAGTTTTTTTTTTTTTTTTTTTTATATAATTTGCAATTTTTATTTCATTTTTTTTTTACCTTAGTATTTTTCAAGAAAGTCAATAAGAAAGGGAGACGTAGGTAGCGGTCTTCAAGACTTGCTTGAGCTACGAATCGTCTCAGATAGATATGAGTAGAAGAGGTAAACGACAACAGCAATCTGCAAGGATCTACTTGAACCAAATTGTCTTCTCATAGAGGAAGAAAAATATGTAAATAAGAATTGTCCATCACTGTCACTCGTCACGACTGGCAAAATCACGGGCAAGAGAGATAAACCTGCAACTATATCCCCAACAAACCCTATTAATGAGGTTTCTGTTTCTTTTGTTCTACGTGAATGAGTGAGTGTGTGATTGTGTAAGTTTGAGCGCAAAAGAGCTCACTCAAAAATAAATCACAAGAACAAAAATGTTACATTCATTTTAACAACAATTGGTATAGGCATTAGTGATATTAATGCAAATTTATTTCAAGTACGACAATGAACTCAACATTTAATGATATGCGACGGAATGTACACATCAGTGAATGGTGACATGAAAATTCTTCCCAATACAAAGCTTTTCAATCCAGAAATGTATGACGCTATCCATGACCTTAACCATAGATTCGCTATAAATTCTGATTGAGATAATTATGTCTAGCTTACGCATGTCAGATTATGTTAAACTTCAGCGACGGCGGTTCCTTATTCCCAAGTTATGGAACGAGATGGAATGGACTGAACGATAAAGGAAGCTTTAGTTACCCATTCTATCTGCAGTCTGTGATGGGAGCTCGGGGCTATTTATCTCACGGAATCAAAACACTGTCTGAGTCCCAACCCAGAAACATGCAAGCGACTTTAGTAAGGTGAGAAGTTCATGATTAATAAACGATTTTTTTCTTCTAGCTCAAAACCCTAGTCCTACATTTGAACACGGGACTCACACCGACTCGACCTGCCGGTGAACGAGTATCTTGGTTTCACTCTTAACCTACTCTCAGACGCTGGAGCAGATCTATTACATGATTCATGTAACCCGGTGCATCCCTGTGCACTATGAACGGGGAAGATACTAACGCTATGTTCAAATAATAAAATATACAAATTTGTGTTTTATACAAATTTGTGGAACAGACTCAATTCTATCACCAATGTCACCAACGAGCAAGCAAGGCCTACATCCCTATGGAGTTAAACAACCAATCGCGGGAAAGTCTTCCCAGCCTGAGACTGACTGGATGAAAGGGAAGGTGGTGAGGTCGGCTGGAGGTGGAGGCAAAGTGTTTTATCCGTGAATATGGATTATGAAATCAGTAGGATAATGAAACGAACCGAAAGTTCAAGAAAGTAGTGAATTTCAACAATCAATCTACAAAAAAGAATATAGTACAAATGATTCAGAAATTAATGCGAAATCACAAGTAAATTCTCTGAGAGAAATCATGAACGCATTGAATTCAATGTAGGTGGGACAATATAAATATCTGAAAGCAAGAGAAAATAATTAATTACTTGAACGATATTTCACGTTTGTGACCCGAAGTTGATATGACCTCAGGTCAGATAGATGCAGTGTGAGTCTTGCTCTTTCCAGTTACCGTAAGGATTTTATAGGAATTACCACTATGCATTTTTTAACCAACAAAACCAATGTGAGTGACTACAATTATTGAGCAACTTAATACGTGTATGGGAGAAGGAAGGGAAGAGAAATAAATGGCCCATAACTTGTACTTACGTGAACACAAGCACAAACACAATCACGTGAACACAAAAATGAAATTGAAACTAGCCACAATGAGAATTGAAAATAAGCGTGACGTTTCGAACTCTTCGCGAGTTCCTCATCAGACAAAAAACCGAAATTCCGTGGTTCTGAAGACACCCTGTTCATCGTATTGAGGTGAGGATGTTCTTTGTGTTTGCGTGCGTAAACTGCCATCCTGACGAACGGTTTTGGGAGTTCTACTTACAAGGACACCACTTGTAAGAGGTGTCCTTGAACAGGAGTGATGGTACTTATACGTATAAGGCTTTACTCTTAATTCTTATGTGTTTACATTAGTAACAAAAACACTATACGAGCGAGACCGGTGATGCTGGAGTGGCTCTCGCAGCCGCCCACCCTGGAGAGGAAGGTGCGCGGGCGAGCGAGCGAGCGAGAGAGCGAGCGAGCGAGAGAGAGAGAGAGGAGTGAGTGAGTGAGTGAGTGAGTGAGTGAGTGAGAGAGAGAGAGAGAGAGAGAGAGAGAGAGAGAGAGAGAGAGAGAGAGAGAGAGAGAGAGAGAGAGAGAGAGAGAGAGAGAGAGAGAAGAGAGACAGAGAGACAGAGACAGAGAGACAGACAGACAACAGACAGACAGACAAATAAACAGACAGACAGGCAGAGACAAACAGACAGATAGATAAACAGACAGACAGACAAACATACTGAGAGAGAAGGTCACTGCCTCCGTGCTCTTTTATCTGACCCAAGCTAGCGGAAGCAAATGTCAACGTGGGAGCTTGGCTTTGGTCTATAATTCAAGGCCAAGCGAGGCATGGAGCCCTCGTGGAACCACGTGGCTTGGACTCGTAAGGATGTGATGGCTTCAAATTATAACATATATGTAGCATGCTAAAGAGAAAGAAATGGAGAGACAGAGAGACAGAGGGACACGGAAAGGGAAGAGAGAAAGAGACACTGAGGAAGAGAGCAGACAAAGAGAAAAGAGACAGACAGACAGACAGGCAGGCAGAGGGACACAGAAACAGAGAGGCAGAATCAGAGACTGAAAAAGAGATCAGACAAAGAGAAAACACACAGACATATATAAGAAATAAAAAAGTGACCGATCGCAAGAGAAGCACAAGAAGACAAACAAGACAGAAACGAACAGAGAGACAAAGATAGAAAAGGAATTCCTACCATGAAAATGCCTTTGTTTTCTGCCCAGATCGAGGTCACATTTCGCATGAATCAGGAACTGGTGAAAATTGCAATCCGCGACCTCGTTATAGTGTTATGCATGTAATTGCGTAACACGTGGAGTTATATGCCTTTCTTCTCTTTCTTTTTTAAATGCTTTCTATTTTATTTTCCCTTTTTTTATTTTTTTATTTTCACTTTTCGTTTTTCTTTTCATTTCTTTGTTTTTTACCTTTCGTTTTTCTTTTCATTTCTTTGTTTTTCACCTTTCGTTTTTCTTTTCATTTTTAACTTACCGTTTTTCTTTTCAATTTTTTCTTTTCATTTTTTCACTTCGTTTTTCTCTTCGAATTCACTAGTCTTTTTTCTCCCTTTCACCTTCTTTTTCTTTTAATTTCTTCTTCTTTTTATAGCAGTGTGGACTATCGATTCACTAGAGAAGGAAATACAGTAATGTGAACAGAGAAACGGAACTTAATTTGTGATCATATAAAAGACGTATCTAATATCGGATTTCAAAGCATGTCACCTTATTAAGTATCATAACTAGACTCTTTTATCAGTATCAGTGTTAGATAACGTTAATAGTTTTAGAATTTTATTAAGATTAACATAGGACAGTGTGGAGAGAAGACATTAAGTACCTTCACCTTTGCGGAGATTAGGACTATAAGGTCGATAATAAGATGATTATTAAGGAAGATTTTGACTCAGAGGAGAACAAATGAAGAACGGAATAATATGAGGTCGATGAGATTATTAAGGAAGATCTTGACCCAGAGGAGAACAAATGAAGAACGAAATAATATGAGGTCGATGAGATTATTAAGGAAGATCTTGACCCAGAGGAGAACAAATGAAGAACGAAATAATATGAGGTCGATGGCAGGAAGATTATTAAGGAAGATCTTGACCCAGAGGAGAACAAATGAAGAACGAAATAATATGAGGTCGATAGGAAGATTATTAAGGAAGATCTTGACCCAGAGGAGAACAAATGAAGAACGAAATAATATGAGGATGATAGAAAGATTATTAAGGAAGACCTTGACCCAGAGGAGAACAAATGAAGAACGAAATAATATGAGGTCGATGATAGGAAGATTATTAAGGAAGATTTTGACCCAGAGGAGAACAAATGAAGAACGAAATAATATGAGGTCGATGAGATTATTAAGGAAGATTTTGA
>NW_020869838.1:362857-365357 GCF_003789085.1 Penaeus vannamei | reverse complement strand
ACAAATGAAGCCTCACAAATCTCTTAACCCTTTACAAAAATGAAATTATGAAATCAGAGGAAGAGAGAGAATAAAACATTGACTCTGCGAATGGTAACCATCGACAGTGTGCGAATAGCAACTGTTAACATTGTGCGAATAGCGACTATTGACACTATGCGAATAGCAACCATCCTTACTGTGCGAATAGCAACCATCCTTACTGTGCGAATAGCAACCATCGACACTGCGCGAACGGTAACCATCAGCATTGTGCGAAAAACAATCATCGACATTGTACGAATAGCAACCATCAATATTGTGCGAATAGCAATCATCAACATTGTGCGAATAATAATCATCAACACTGTGCGAATAGCAACCATCAACCAACACAAGTACTCACCACCGACGACAACCTGGATGCTGCCGACAACGAGAGGCACGGCGAAGTCTCCCATGATCCCGATTGACACTGCGCCGGACATTAGAGTCAGAACACCCAGCGAGAAGGAACAGACGGCTGAGGTCTGGGAAAGGAACGGGACGTGTAACGATTAGAAAACGATTGGTATGTTTTCCTGTCCATAAGGATTTCAGGATTCATTCATATGCTATCTCCGCCTGTCTGTCTGTCTGGCAGGCTTTCTTTTTGTTTCTCTGTTCTCTTAAAGGCCCTATCAAACTAGCACTTTTTCCGTCAAATTTTGCCTTTCCGTCTCAATTTGAGGCTTTCTGCAAGTATCATTTGCAAACGAACATCTCCCAGACGAAGACGGTTACGACCGTTTCCGTCTGACTAAATTCCGTCTTGATCTTATGCTGCCAAGGATCCATACAGTTAGACTGTTTTTTATTGATAAATTAGATGGAAGGAGTTAATGTTAACGTAATGTATGTTAGAACGGTCGTGTATATACAATTTATATAATCACATTTCTTTAAAAAATCGTGATATGTATGAGAACTTCCGCGTGACCTCACTCCGTTTGTTTGCCTTGGTAGTGTGACAGGGCAGTCCATTTCCATACGAAAAGTTCATTCGGAAACGCAAAAATTGATGGAAAAAGTGCTGGTGTGATAGGGCCTTTATTCTTTCTCTCTATCTATCTCGCTCTTCCTTCACTCTCCCTCTTCCTCTCCCACTCCCCCTACCTCCCCCTCCCCTCCCTCCTCCTTCCCCTCCTCCTCCCTATCTCTCTCTCCCTTTCCATCTCCGTCCCCCTCTCTCCGTTTCTCCCTCCCTCCCTCTCCTTCTCCTCCTCTCTATCTATCTCTCTATCTCGCTCTCCCTATCCCTCTCCTTCTCCTTCTCCCTCTTCCCCTCCCCCTCCTTCTCTCTCTCTCTCTTTCTCTCTTCCTCATTTCTCTTTTGCACAGTCACAAACTTACCTTGACAGGTCCTCTCATCAACGAGATCTTGACATCCTCTTGCGTGGGAAAATCGTCCATTGTGTGGTCCCTCGTCGAGCAGTGGCCGAGGCCTCCGTGCACCATGATGCTCCGCGCCTTTGATCTGTGTATCGAGGATGAAGAGTCTTTTGGTGAGTTCCCAGCTGTTGGTTTTAGCCTCGTTTAGCGGTGAATTTGGCTGTATTTATTTTTTTTTTTTTTTTTTTTTTTTTGAAGCCTGCTGTTTTTGTTTTTAATTAATGTAATCAATGTTTTTTTTTTCTAGGTATTCACGGAAATTGATGAGATGTTCGATGTTATAATATGAACAACAGCAAAACCTATGCTCTGTTATTTACAAGGAAATCTATATGTACCCATGTTACAGTTACACCAAATCCAGTATTGCCTGCATCAATAAGGCAGCATAGATGACGATTATAATCAACGATCACTTATAATGGATGTATAACGTGCAACCGACAACGTGATCACCAACAGATCGAGGTCGTTATTCACTCTACAAACGCTACGTTGCTTGTGACGGCTGGGAGTTTATCTAGGAAGCTAAAGGCTCTGTAGATAAGAGGAGATACGGTGAATGAGATAAGATGATAGCGTAAGGTTTTTCCTTTTACTTCCCAAATTTCACTTTTGACTGTTAGTTTCTCGCCATTTACGGATTTGCTAATTCATCCATTCCCCAAAACTTTCTCTTGTATTTTCCAAATTGTTTATCGCTGCCATTGAATTTTTTTCTCTCTCTCTCCAATAACTGCAAGATACACAAAGTCCTGTTGATTGCGGACCAAGAAAGGCAACGGGAATATGTATATATATATATATGTATATATATATATATATATATATATATATATATATATATATATATATATATATATATATATATATATATATATATGTATATATGTATATATATATATATATATATATATATATATATATATATATATATATATATATATATATATATATATATATATATATATATATATATATATATATATATATATATATATATATATATATATATATATATATATATTATATATATATATATATATATATATATATATATATATATATATATATAATATATATATATATA
>NW_020869838.1:303666-318666 GCF_003789085.1 Penaeus vannamei | reverse complement strand
CAATAACAACAACAAATAGCAAACAGCAATAACAACAACAATAGAACAAAGCAATAACAACAACAATAGCAACAGCAATAACAACAACAATAGCAACAACAATAACAACAACAACAGCAACTGCAATAACAACAACAAAACATCATCAACAAAAACAACAACAATAACACTAACTGACTCACGGAATCACGGATGCCTTCCCTCAGGCAGCTTCGAAGGCATTTAATCCCCTAACCAGGGATGCATTTACTATAATTGCTTTAGTGCATCTACCTGGCTAACGGTATATGGTCTCTGCCTATTCACCGGGTAGAGAATTTTATAGGCCATCGATTTTAATTGTTATATGACCGTCTCTTTGTTCTGTTGTCTTTATGTGTTTCTTTGATTTCTATTTGGTTTGGGTTTTGGTGGAAATATTTTGAAAGGAGAGTGAAAATATAAAAGTATTGAAAATTACAGGAGCGCCCCCTGCAAAGAAAACGCTCATAGAAAATGAACAAAGAGAAAACGAGGAAGAAGATCCTATCTGTACAACAAACCAAGCGATAATTACCCTTGCGGTTTTCGTAACGGCGAAGACGATTCACGTTTATCCGGAAGAATATTGCCCCCTCCTCCCCCCCTTCTCCATATCCTCCTCCTCCTTTTTTGTTTTATATCCCCCTCTCCCTGTTTCCTTATCCTTATACTCCTTATCCTTATACTTTTGTTACCTTGCCTCCCTTTCCCCGGTCTCTCTAGCCCTCTTTCTCTCTTTCTCTCCCTGTCTGCCACCCCTTCCCCCTGTCTACCTAATTCCCTCCCTCCCCCTGTTTTTTTAACCCCATCCTCAGTCTGTCTAAATCCCTACCTTCTCTCCCTTTCCCCCCTACCCTTCTCCCTTGTCTCCCTACCCCTCCTCCCCTGTATATCTACCCTTTCTCCACCTTTTTCCCCGTCCCCCTATCCCTCTTCCTTCCCCATCCCTATCCCCCTTACACCCTATTCCCTCGATACTAAGGACTCCCCTACTTCCTTTTCTCTCATCTCTCTCCCTACTCCTTCCCTCTTCCTCCACCCCTCTCCTTATCCCTTCTCCTTCCCCCTCCCTATCCCTTTCCCTCCACCCCTCTCCTTATCCCCTCTCCTTCCCCCTCCCTGTCCCCCTTTCCCCTCCACCCCTCTCCTTATGACTTCTCCTTCCCCCTCCCTATCCTCCTTTCCCTCACCCCTCTCCCTATTCCCTCATCCCTCTCCCTCCTTATTCCATCTCCTTTCCTCTCCCTCACCCTTTCTCCCTCCTCCTTCTACTTCCTCCCTCCCCTTTCCCCCTCCTCTATCACCCTCTCCCTCCCTCCACCCCTCTCCCTATCCCTCCCCCTTCCCCCTCTCTTCTCCCTCCCCCTTCCCCCTCCTCTACCTACCCTCCCCCTTCCCCCTACTCTACCTACCCTCCCCCCCCCCTCTCTCCCCGCCCATCAATTTCATCCATCATTCACCAGACGTTCTATGACTTCCGTATTTGTCCGCTGAAAGCACAAAGGGAAGTGTGCTCTCAAGCCGTCTTGTTCGGTTGGTCGGAGCGGATGTGAGGGGGCTTGTCTGCCTGTCAGTCACGTCGGCTGGAGTCTGGCGGGTTGAGGAGGGGTTTGGGGGTGGAATTCTTGGGGAGGAGGGGGTGGGATATAAGGGGTGGAGGTGGAATCTTAAGGGGGAGATCTGGGGGGAATCTGGAGATATATAGGGTAGAAGGGAGGGAGAGGTGGGTATAAGGGAGGGGGTGGGATATAAGGGATGGGGGATCTAAGGGGAGGGGTGGAATCTAAGGGGAAAGGGGTGAAATCTAGGGGGAGAGGTGGGTATAAGGGTAGGGGTTTGGAATCTCGAGGGAGGGGTCGGAGCTCGCGGGGGAAAGGGGGAAATGTGGGGGATATGACGCTCGGCACATCGGTAAGTGGCGCGTTGGAATTCCTCTCACCGTCGGTTGCTAGGGTGCGCTCATGCTGCTCTCTTGTGGATTTTGTCTCGTGCTTGTGGTTCTTTAGGTTAGATATGGATATAGGATTCACGTATCTCTCTCTTCATTCCTTGTCTTTTTTGATTCTCGTGCAATCTCAGTTTTATATTATTTCTCATCGCATCTACGTCACGTCTCCGACGCGCCCCACATGTTGATGTGGCTCTACTCACTAGGATGTCTCTCATCGGTTCGAGAGATCTGTCACACTCTCGCTATCTGCTTCTCTATGCTCGATCGTATCTCTCGCTCTTACAGTCTCATCGCTACTGTCTCTATTCTTTTTGTCTGTCTCTCTCGTTTCTCTTCTTCTTCTCCCTCCTCTCTCTTTCCTCGGGCCTCTCTCTCCATCTATCTGCTCTCGAGGCAAAAAAGTGCTCTCTCTCCCTTCCATTCTTCCCCTCCATCTATTCTCTCTCCCTTCTCGCTTCTCTTCGTCTCTTCTTTCCAACGCTATCTCTTCTGCTCCTGTCGTAACTTACTACAATCTCCTACCTCTCCATCTCACACTCTCTTATCTCTCTCTCTCATCTCCCATCTCTCGAATCTATCTCTCTTCTCTCATCCTCCTTTGCGAAAGAAAGGCGATGATAGAAAAGACCATACCATTTCTGCTCCGCGGGTACGCGCTCAAGCAGTTCTGCCAGCGGCCGTGAGCGTTCCGGACCGCACTGCCAGGTTTTCTCCTGTCCTCCCATAATTTTTTTTTTTTTTCTTGTTTTTTTCTTTTTTTTCTTGGTCTCTCTGGGAATCTCTTTCCGAATAATCGACGATTTAGAGGGGAAACCCAGGTAGTGGTTTGGCCGGATGGATTGGGGAGAGATTGGCTTGAGGGCGGGGTTCCCCGGATGGTGGGGGGCGGCAGAATGGGAAGGGCTGGCTTCTCTGACGGGACTAGGGGTTCTCGCGCTCGCGGCGGGGTGATACACGGGTCGCGGGGGGGAGTGTTCCGTGTGTGCGTATGTGTGCGTGCGGTGTACGTCTCGGTCTAATACATGTCACTAGCCCCGGTGGTGGAGTTATGTGTATAGCTATAATTATATCGTGTTTTTTGTATGTGCATGTGTTATATGTATATATTCCATATATATATTATCTACTACTTACTATATATATATATATATATTATCTTATATATACTACTTACTATTGTATATTTTTATATACTGTTCTATGTTTACTTTTCACATATTCGTTTTCACATTTTCTGCTCATGTTATATTTCATTCTGTATCATCGATGTATACTAAATACATATGATAGGTCGTATTTTCGTAGGCTGCCGTGGTCTCAGCCCGAGCTCTCCTCTGCTCTCCTTCCGCCGACCCGTTGTTGGGACCTTTCTCCCTTCTTCTCCCCCACCTCCACCCACGCCCACTCATCTCACCTCTCCTCACCCGCCTCCTCTCATCTCCTCGTTCTTCCTCTCTTTCTCATCTCTCTCTCCTCTCCATCGGCGCCGCCGAGAGGCCCCGGCCGGCGCCATCGCGCCCTCCGAGCGGCGGCCCCTCGCACTCTCTCCTGCTGGCGATCTCCCGGAGCTCGGATATTCATCCGCGCAGTACGTGCTCTCGTCTCTCTCGTCCAGTGCCGGCGATACTCTCTCATCTCGCTGTCCGTCGAGGTCGATACTCGCTGGGGGGCGCTGGCAGGGGCGCCTCTTCGCCTCGCCCCTCCTAGCTCGCATATGCGCCCGGCTCTCGCGGCACGTACACGGCTACCCTTAGCGCCCTGGGCGTTGCTTTGCAATCGCTGGAGATATCCCCTTCCCTCTCTCTCTCGCCTCCATCGGCCTCCTCCCTACCACTTCCCTCCCCTCTTCTCTCTTCCTCGCTACCCCTTTCTTCCTCTCTCTCCCTCTCCTCTCTCTCAAACCCACGGGGGCAGGGAGGAGGGTAGTGAGGGAGACGGGGCTCGTCTCCTTTCTCCTCACATCCCACGGGGCGAGGGGGGCGGAGAGGTTATGAGAGGGAGGGGACGGGGCGTCTCCCCTCTCTCTCTTCCTCTGCCTTCTGCATTGCTCTTTTGCTCTGCTGCTAGGAACTTGCGTCTTCGGTTGTTCTGGGGCGCTGGTCGGCATTCCGGGCGGTTGGGTCTCTGCTGGATGTGGCGTAGACTTGGCGTTAGGTGGGGGGGGGGAGTGGGTAAAGGGATAAGATGGATGTCGATAGATATTTTTTCTTAAGGGTGGATTGATGAATGTTTGTAAGTAGATAGGGAATGTATAGCTTCGTTATAGATAGATATGTTTTGTTTTTTTCTTCTGCTCCTTCTTTCCTCTCTCATGCTCCTGCCTCTCCTCTTTTTTCCCATCTCTCTTCTTCCTTCTTCCTCTCTCTTCCCTCTCTTCTCCTCCTCTTCCTCTTCCTCTCTTCTCTCTCTCATCTCTATCTCTCTTGCTATTTCCTCTCACTCTCTCTCTGCAACTCCCTCCTTATCTCTCTCTTGATTCGGTTCTCACTCTCTCTTCGTTCCTCCCTCTCTTCTCGCTGGATACTCATCTCTCCTTCCCCCGTCATCTTCTTTATCTCCCGCTCCTCGGCTCTCTCTTCTATCTCCCTCTCTCCCCTCCTCTCCTTCTCGCTCCCCTGTCCTCCCTCTCTCTGTCTCTTTTCTTCTTTCTCTCGTCTCTCTTCTCTCCCCTGCCTCCTCTCTCCACGCATTCTGATCTTTTTTGACGATAGTTAGTTCTATTTCCACTCTCTCAACCGTCATTCTACATTTTTTACGCACATTCCAAGTCTAGACACTATCATGCAATTTTTTTCGGCACTTCAGCATCCACTCTTAGTCGCTCGACATTGTCCATGCTCTTGTCTCCATTACTATGTACCTACCTCTGTATACTCCACCCGCGCCTCTCCCTCCGCCCTCCTTATTGTTCATTATATATATTACTTACTATTATATACTACTATATTATATTATTCTTATCACTCCTCCTTACTTATCCCAATCTATTTATCCGTTTTTCTCTTGATCTTTTCCTTCTATCTTACTCTTTTATCTATTTATCTTCACTATCCTCTTTCTTTACGCTACTCATACATATATTATCTTTTATTATTACCCTCAATTACCTATTTTCTACGTCTTTCCTTTCTTTATTCTCTTTCATACTCATGTCTATTACTCACCTGCCTCACTGCCTTATATTCCCAATCTATTTTCCTATTCTTCACTTCTTTGTCTCCTCTACTATCTTTACCCTTTTCTCTTCTGTGCCTCTTTCTTCGCTCCTTCTCTTTGTTCATCACATAAATCCACTATTTTACTCGCATGATTTTTTCTATATATTTTATTTTCATTTCCGCTCTTACTACTATCTTCCTACTCTTTCTACTTATTCTCTCCTTTTATTCTCCCACTCACTTTACCTTTCATTTCGCAATCGTATTTTATTACCTCACATCTTTTATATATACCCTTCTTTATTTTTATCTATTACCTATTATCTATTTATCTTTTATACACCACACACTCTAGCATTAACTTTCGCATACTCTTACTCACACAGCACATCACACCACACATCACATGTTATATATACCTCATATATATACTCTCATTTTATTACTTATTATATACTAAGCTATACATATATACTACTATATATAATATAATATTACATATATCATATTATAGTATATATTCTAATATCATATAATTATCTTTTATCCTTCTAGTCAGAAAAAACATACAATACACATACATCTGTATTGTTCTCTTCCACACCAGTACGCTGATCAGGATCACTTTCCCACTTCTTCCTCTTCAGCACATGGGTCTTTTCCTCCATTTCTCTAATCTCTACTTGCCACGAATTTTTAGTATACGTTTTCCCAGAATCATCCATTTCTTCTAATCTCCCAGACCTGTCTCTCCCTTTCTTCCCGAAACCCCTTGCACAGCCTTGCCTTTATTCCTACCCAGCTCTTAATAAATTTTCACGAGTCTTTTTGCCCTGTTCTTTCTCAAAGTCGCTTGCCACTACCAGAACTCTCTCTCCCGCAGTCTTAGCCATTCTTCTCTCATCTAATACGTTCCTCTTTCTTTACTCTCCTTCACTCTTTCCCAATCCTTCAAAGTGCACGTCGCTGATTCTCCGCCCTCCCAGCATATATCACGTTGAACCTAGACGGAGGCACAAATCCAGCCTCGGTTGTGTGTTGGAGTGGGGCTAGTAACCGCCTGGTGGTGTGATGGGGGGTGTGGGGGTGGAGTGGTAGGCCGATGACAATAATAGATGGTACTTCAATGGCTAGTATTTTTCGGCGTTTTTGGTCAAAATGCTTCTCTTTCTCTTGGGGTTCTCTTGTTTCTTTCTTTTTTTTTTTTTTTCTGTATATACGCTAATATAAAGATTATTAGCCCAGACAGAATGCTTTAATAATGTGTATCTGAAACTAAATAATTTCTCTTCTCCAATCACATGCAAAATTAGGGAAGTGGCGGGCCACTTTTTAAACGTTCAAAACACGGACGGAGAAAATAATTATCTATCCACTACAAATTCAAAGAGGAACGTAATAACATACTCGATTCGCGACATTCCAAATCCTGATGATACAATACACCCAGGCAACAGAATTTCTTCTCTGATCTTCCCCTCTGGTTATTAGGCCGACCCTTTCGAATTCACATACTTCACGAACAAATTAACTTATTTTGTTGTGTATTGAAAAAATAGCTTTTTATCATCTTATCCTTCTCTTGACCTTGTTTTGGTCCTTGACCTTTGCGTAGGGCATAAGGTCACGGTCATGGGCGGGCCTCTGGGCGTAAGTGTTCCCTTTTTGTTATCTCCGCTGTAGCCACTCCTACTCCTATTTTGGATTCTTTTTCTTTCTCTCTTTTATTTTATTTACTAATTTTTATATTTTTATCCATGTTTGGTTCGTTGGCTGGGTCCCTGTTTGAGTGTCTCGGTTTTTGCTTTTTGTATTGTTCCTATTTTGTCTCTTGTCCCTCTGTCTTGTCCTAACTCTGCCTAAGTTGTCTCCCTTCCCTCTGCTGGGCAATTCTCTCTCTCTCCAATTTTTCGTTTCTTTCTTTTTCCTCTCGCCTCTCCCTCTCTCTGCTCTCTGTTGCCTCCTCTCTCTTCCTCTATCCCCCTGCCTTCTTCTATTTCCTCCCCCATTTCTCTTTCTCTCATTTCTCTCCCTTCTGCCTTGTGCTCGTGTGTCGCTGTGTGTGTGTGTGTGTGTTGGTGTGTGTCTCCTTCCCCCTCTCGCGCCTTTTCCTTCCCTTTGTCCTCTCCTCTCTTCTCCCTCTCTTCTCTCTGCCTCCCTCCTCTTCCTCCCTCCTCTTTCCTTCCCTTCCTCCCTCCGTCTTTCCCTCCCTCCTCCTTCCCTCCTCTCGCTCTCTTCTCCTCTCCCTCCTCCCTCCCCTTCCCCTCCCTCTCCTTCCCCTCAAATCTCCCTCTTTCTCTCACCCTTAGGCCGTATGTGCTCTAGATCCGGGTACTCAGTATCTTCCCTTAGCAAACACTCTCCTTACGGTCATTAACCACTACGGCCACCCTCGTCCACTACGGTCAGCTGTCTTTGGATGTGGTGTAGGCTGGTGTGTAGGTGTGTTTTTCTGTGTTGCTAGTTAGTGTATACCTTTTATTTATAATGTGTGTAGATGTATATTATAATGTATATTGTTGGCTTTAATGTATGTATTTTGCTTTATATCCATTATAAAAATGGAGAAGGGAGGGTTGTTCATATTTAGATTTAGGTAAATTTATCTGTATCCGATAAATTTACATTCTCTTTCTTCTATACATTTTCATGAAAAAGTGATTATTAAGCCTCTCTAGAGAGAGAAGGAGGAAACGAGCGAGAGAGGGAGAGAGAATGAGCGAGGAGAGGAGTCTCTGAGGAGAGAGAGAGACGGAGAAGAGAAGAGAGAGGAGGGAGAGGAGAGAGAGACAATGAGCAGAGAGAGAGAGAGAGAGAGAGAGAGAGAGAGAGAGAGAGAGAAAGAGAAAGAAAGAAAGAAAGAAAGTCAGAGACAGGGACGGACACAGAAACAGAGACAGCTAGACAGGCAAACAGACAACCAGACACAAACGAAGAGAGAGAGGGAGACAGAGACAGAGCAAGAGAGAGTTCATGCATATGTGCTTGCTTGTTTCCCCGCATGCATGTGCAAGTAGGGCATGCCGTCTCGCACCCCGCACCTGTGTGTGAGGATGTGGAGGATACTCGCAAACGGAGGCCCATATACAGTAGGACTCAACCCGGACTGGACATCCCCTTCCCCTTCCTCCCCTCCCCCTCCCTCCCCTTCCTTCTCCCTTCCCCACCTCCTCTCCTCCCTTCATCTTTCCCCCCCCTCCCTCTTTTCCCCTTTTCCTACCTCCTCTCTCCTCTCTCCTTCCCCCATCGCCTCCCCTTTCCTCTCCCTCCTCCTCTTCCCCCTTCCCCTCCCTTTCCCCCTTCCCCTCCTCCCGCCCCGTCCCTCATCCTCTCCCCCTCTCCCTCCCCTTCTCCTCTCCCTCCCCACTTCCCCCTCCCCTTTCCTTTTCCCCGTCCCCAACCTTTAGCTCCCTCTTCCTCTCCCTTCTCCTCTCCCCTCTCCCTTTCCCCTTCCCGTCCCCAGCCTTTATCTCCCTCTCCCTCCCCTTTCTCCTCTCCCCTCCTTTTCTCCCCCCCTCTCCCTTCTCCTCTCCCCCCTCTCCCTTCTCCTCTCCCTCCCTCTCCCACCCTCTCCCTTCTCTCTCTCCCTCCCCCTCTCCCCCTCTCCCTTTCCCCTTCCCGTCCCCAGCCTTTATCTCCCTCTCCTCCCTCCCTCCCTCCCCTCTCCCTCCCTCTCCCTTCTCCCCTCTCCCCTTCTCCTCTCCTTCCCCTCTCCTTCTCCCTCTCCCCTCTCCCTCCTCTCCTTCCCTTCTCTCCTCCCCCTCCCCCTTTCCCCCCTCTCCCCTCTCTCCCCTTGATCCTACGGCCAGTTTTTGTCCGTGGATGAGGCTTACGTGCGTGGGGGAGACGAGCAGGGGCGGCGTCCTTTAGTGGTGTCCAGTCAGTGCACCGCAGGATGTAGGGTGTTCCTTCCAAACCTCCTCCTGTTTATCCTTTTTCCTTTAACGCGGCATTTTGGAAGGATGATCTGATGTTGCGTCCTGGCTGCTTGTCATTTGTCCATATTCTGTCTTTTTTCTTCTTTATCATCTTGTTCTCTTCTTCGTCTCTTTCGCACTCCTCTTCTAAAAGGGTCCTGCCTCCTGCAGCTACCCCTTATCCCCTACCCTTCCTCCTCCTACCTTCTCTCACCAACCGGTAATCCCCTTTCGCCTTCCCCTCTCTTCTTTTCCTATTCTTTCTATTCTTCCTTCTCCGCTTCCTCCTTTCTCCTTTCCTCCTCCTCCTCCTCCGCCCCCCTCCCTATCTCCTCATCCTCCCTCCCTCCCTTCCTTCCTCCTATTCCTCCTTCTCCCTCCTTTTTTCCCTAATATTCCTCCACATCCCTCCTTTTCATCCTCCTCCTTATCCTTATCCTCCTCCCCTTCCTCCTCCTACTCCACCTCCTCCATTTCTCCCTTCCTCCCTCCCTTCTTCCTTCTTCCTCCTCCTCCTCCACTCTCCCTCCCTCCGTCCTCCCTACCTCCTATTCCTCCACCTCCCTCCTTTTTGTCCTCCCCATTATTCTCATCCTCATCCTCTTCCTTCTCCTTCTACTCCACCTCCTCCATTCCCCCTTCCACCCTCCTTTCCTCCCTCCTTCCTCCCTCCTTCCTCCCTACTTTCCTCCACTTTCCTCCTTTTCGTCCTCCTCCTTATCCTTATCCTCTTCCTCCTCCTTCTACCTCCTCCATCCCCCCCTCCATTCCTCCCTCCCTTTTCTCCTCTTCCTCCTCCTCCTTCCTTTCCCTCCTCCGCCCTCCTCCCTCCCTACCTCCATCCTCATCCTTCCTCCCTCCCTCCCTTCCTCCCTTCTTCCCTCCTATTCCTCCACCTCTCTCCTTTTCATCCTCTCATTATCCTTATCCTCTTCCTCCTCCTTCTACTCCACCTCCTCTATCATCCCCTCTATCCCTCGCCCCCTCCATCCCTCCCCTCCCCCCTCCTCCCTCCCTTCTCCTCCTCCTCCTCCTCCTCTTCCTTCGATTCCCTAATAAGATGATGCAAGTGAAGCAAAAGAAGCGATTGCCGCACTTCCCGTCTCCTCCATTCCGTCCGTGATGATGATACGGTCCTTTTATAAGACTTTGATTTATCTATTTATCCGAAATGTACATTATCAGGACACAAATGAGAGGAAGCGTTGAAGGTTTTTCGTTTTTCCGTTTTTTTTCGTTTTTTTTTTTTTTTTTTTTTTTTTTTCTTCTTCTTCTTTGTGGGATAAAGTGAGTCGAGTTTGATTAGATGTTTCTAGAAGGTCGAGTCTAAGGCTTCTGAATGAATTGTTCTTGTCTACTAAAACGCCCTTGGGGATAGGAGTCATGTTGTTTGTTTTTATTTGTCTTTTGTGATTAGTTTCTTCTCTCTTTCTCTGTTTATCTTACCGTCAATCTCTCTGTCTCTCTGTCTGTCTGTCTGTCTGTCTGTCTGCGATTTAATCCATCTACTTCCTACCTGCTTACCGCTCTCTCTCTATATCTATCTATTTATCAATCTATCTATCTATATCTATCTATCTATCGATCTATCTATCTATCTCTCTCTCTCTCTCTCTCTCTCTCTCTCTCTCTCTCTCTCTCTCTCTCTCTCTCTCTCTATATATATATATATATATATATATATATATATATATATATATATATATTATATATACACATATATACATATATATATATATATATATATATATATATATATATATATATATATATATGTGTGTGTGTGTGTGTGTGTGTGTGTGTGTGTGTGTGTCCCTTCTCTCTCATTCTTTATTCTCCCCTTTCTCTCTCTCATTCCCTCGCCCTCTCACTCTCTGTCTATTTATCTAACCATCTATCTATCTATCTGTTTACTTAACACTCATTCCCTCACTCTCGCTATCACTCTACCTCTCATCCGATCTATTTACACCCCCCCCCCCTCGTACACCCCAACCTCCCAGCCTTTCACACGTCGCTCCAAAAACCGCGCCGCGTGAAAACGTCCTGAAAAGGTAAACAAAGTTCCTATGAATCCACAAATTGGCGAGACAGATTATTCGAGGTTTCGCGGGCGTGGAAAGGGAGCGGAGATGATAGGGCCAGCGGGGGGAGGGGGGAATGTAGGAGGGGACATGGGCGTAGGACGACGTGGGCGTAAGAGAGAAGACGAGGGCGTACCTAGCACCTCGCAGGACGGTGAACTTGAAAGATCAAAGGCAAGGAGTTCGGGGCGGCTGAGCTGGTCCGCTCCAAGGATGTGTTTTCTTGGTGATGAAAACATTGTGTGTTTTCTTTCTCTTTCTTTTTTTTTTAAGGAATGTTGATATTGAGTTAGTTTCTCGTTGAGAGAGAGAGAGAGAGAGAGAGAGAGAGAGAGAGAGAGAGAGAGAGAGAGAGAGAGAGAGAGAGAGAGAGAGAGAGAGAGAGAGAGAGAGAGAGAGAGAGAGAGAGAGAGAGAGAGAGAGAGAGAGAGACAGAAAGAGAGAGACAGACAGACAGACAGATACTGGGAAAGAGTGAGAGCGAAAGATGAATCTCCTTTGAATGCTAACAACTGACATAATCATTCTCCTATTAAAAACACTCAAACCGGTGTTTCCTTAAAAATGTTAACACCTATGATAACTTCACTTCAATACTCCTTCACAAGTATAGTAACACAATTCTTTTCCAAACTCTTCACACACGAAATCGCTCACCGCATACCACATGAAGGAAAAAGTTGTGACCATTTCTATCGTAAATCTCAGTTTAAAACCAAGAATGCAAGAATTGTGATGAGGGAATGATGAGTAATAACAATAAAAGCAATAATAATACGTTCCTTTAAGGTCTTGATTTCAGACATTCGGGGCAAGAACGTGTTGCGTGACTGCTTTCAAGGATTGTGGCAACGCCCTGAATGGGAGGGAGAGATAGATAGATGGATAGATAGATATGTAGAGAGAGGGGGGGCTGAGGAAGGAGGGTGGGAGGGAGAGAAAGAGAAAGTGACAGAATGAGCGATAATGAAGGAAGGAGGTAGAGAGAGAGAGAGAGAGAGAGAGAGAGAGAGAGAGAGAGAGAGAGAGAGAGAGAGAGAGAGAGAGAGAGAGAGAGAGAGAGAGAGAGAGAGAGAGAGAGAGAGAGAGAGAGAGAGAGAGAAAGGGACAGAGAGAGAGAGTTAGAGAGACTTGTGAGAGAGAGAAGACACAGACAGACAAGCAGACACAAAAAAAAGGAAGAAAAAACATGCGCACACATACACCAATATCCATCCATATGAAACAGACAGCGATCCCAGAATAGCAAGAGAGCCCACGCCGAGAGACGAAAGACAGCTGCAGCGCCGGTCTGTTCCTCCTTATCCGCTCGACCGTGGCAAAGAGCGAGGTCATGCGAGTGTGGGCGCTTCTGCGTGTGGGCGTGTATGTGTGTGTGGGGGGGATGCTTTTGCGGGTGGGCGTGTATGTGTGTGGGGGGTGGGAGGTGCTTTTGCGTGTGAGAGCGTGTGGAGGGGTGCTTTTGCGTGTGAGAGCGTGTGGGGGGGTGCTTTTGCGTGCGTGTGTGTGGGGTGGGGGGATGCTTTTGCGCGCGCAGGCGTGTATGTGTGTGTGTGGGGGGGTGCTTTTGCGTGCGTGTGTGTGGGATGGGGGGATGTTTTTGCGTGTGGGGTGCGTGTGTGTGTGTGGGGGGGGGTGCTTTTGCGTGCGTGCGTGTGGGGGGGGTGCTTTTGGGTGCGTGTGTGTCGGGTGGGGGGATGCTTCTGCGCGCGTGGGGGTATATGTGGGGGTGCTTTTGCGTGTGGGTACGTGTGTGTGTGGGGGGGGGGATGTTTTTGCGTGTGGGCATGTGTGGAGGAGTGCTCTTGTGTGGGGAGGGCGTGCTTTTGCGTGTGTGGGGGGATGCTTTTGCGTGTGGGGGGGAGGGGTGCGTGTGGGGGGGGATGCTTTTCCGTGCGTGGGCGTGTATGTAGGGGCGCTTTTGCGTGCGTGTGGGCGTTTTTGCATGTGTGGGGGGGTCCTTCTGCGTGTGTGTGCGTGGATTCTTTTTTCGAGCGTGTGTGGGAGCTTTTGTGTACGTGTGCGTATTTGTGGTGGGGGTGCATGTTGGTTTATGTGCGGAGAGTACGCGCGTGTGTATGTGTGTGTGTGTCCATAACTGTGAGCGTATGCGGGTTTAGAGGGGAGGTGCAGAGCGTGACTGAATAATGACTGGTGAACAGCCTGTGACGTCATTTCTCTCTTGTCATTAATGTCTGTTTATTTATCATCCTTGTCACTCCCAATAACACTTTCGTTATCGGGAAAAACATATATATATTTTTTCATTCTACTACCACTAACTAAAATTTCGGATCAATATGTCACAATCTCATATCTCTCGCTATGAATGTCCCCTTAAAACCATCAAAGACAAAGGCATGAGAAAAATCTCTTTCTATCACAACACAAACTTTAGACAGTATAAACAAACTTCCCACATCTACATTTCCTAATTCACCTCAGCCTTAACCCTTCGCCCTTGTCCAAAACACGGCCTCCCTTCTACATCCTGTCATGCACCCTGAGGGAAGAGTAGGAACACGTTTTCATGACAAATTGCGTCTATATTCAGCCTTAGACATCACTCTCGCGTGAAGTCTCATGACACGCAAGAGTAACTGGGTGTAAGATTGCCTAAAGTCGACGGGGCAGCGAAGCGTAGGAGAACAAAGGAAGGGAATAGAGAATGTGAGAGAAAAAAAGGAAAAGTAAGATTTGAGGTGGAAGATATACATATAGATGGATTTAGTTTATTACTGGGGTCATCTTTCTGTGTGTGTGGTGTTTGTCTGTCTGTCTGTCTGTGTGTGTGCGTGTGTGTGTGTGCCTGTCTGTCTGTGAGTTTGTGTGTGTGTGTATGTCTGTCTGTCTGTCTGTCTGTCTGTCTCTCTCTCTCTCTCTCTCTCTCTCTCTCTCTCTCTCTCTCTCTCTCTCTCTCTCTCTCTCTCTCTCTCTCTCTCTCTCTCTCTCTCTCTCTCTCTCTCTCTTCTCTCTCTCTCTCCCTCCCTCACTCCCTCCCTCCCTCCCTCTATCTATGTATACATATAAATGTGTGTGTGTGTGTGTGTGTGTAAATACACATAAATGTGTGTGTGTGTGTGTGTGTGTGTGTGTGTGTGTGGTATGTGTGTGTGTGTGTATGAGTGTGTGTGTGTGTGTGTGTGTTTATAAATCGCACACACAAAATGAAAACAGTAAGATAAAAAAAAACGAGATATATCTTTCTTATCCTTCTTTTTCTTCATTTGCGGAGAAGAGAAAGAAAGAAAAATGAAGCAAGAAAAACTGTGAAGTAACGCAAATTATCGTTATCATCTCTCGTTTTATACACATGTGGTCATTATATAGAAAACGGGATCTGGCGTATTACCGGACGCAGGTCAAAGGTCATGGCATTTCTCATACACCAGGTAATATTTGACCAACGTGTATTTTTGGACGTTTTTTTTATACAATGAAGAAATGAAGGAAAATAAAAGTGGAGGAAATGAGATAGCAGGAAAGAGCGTGACGCCGGGATAGGGCAAGCAAGGCAAGGTCGCTGCGACGGGACCAGAAGGGGCAGAGGGACCATGAGGCTGTGATGAGGGGTTTAGGGAAGGAGGGAGGGTGCAGACACATACATGTATATACAGTGTATCTGTATCTATCTATCTATCTCTCTCTCTCTCTCTCTCTCTCTCTCTCTCTCTCTCTCTCTCTCTCTCTCTCTATATATATATATATATATATATATATATATATATTATATATATATATATATATATATATATATTATATATATGTATGTATGTATGTATATATATTCATATACATATGGCTGTATAAACATATTTGCGTATTTTTTTTTTATGTATATATATATTATATATATATATATAAATATA
>NW_020869838.1:293814-296314 GCF_003789085.1 Penaeus vannamei | reverse complement strand
ATATGTACATGAATATTTGTATGTATGTATGTATATATACACATATACGCATATACATACATACGTACATACATGTCTGTATGTATGTATGTACACTTATATAAACACATATTTATATGTATATAAATACATAAGCATATATACATATATATACACCTGTATACATATATATGTATGTATAAAAATACGTTTATCTGCTCATACTCCTTTTTCGTTTGTGTGCGCAGATTTGTGAGTGTGATAAACCTGTTTGTATATGTGTTTATACATATGCTATGTATACACGTGTGTGTGTCTGAAAATCTGTGCATACACAGCCGAAGGCCAACACGCCTGAAAACCTGGAAATGCAGCAAATGAACACACGAGGAAATGCAGCACAAGAACGCCTAACGCGCGTGACTTCCGCACTGATAATTGCCATTTCCTCGCCCGGTTCCTGCCAAACTCTCCTGATCTCTGACCACGCCCTAAACCGCAAGTTGAACCCTTACCCGTGTCTAAACGCGTATCCTGCAACGGCAGCCTTTCCCCGTCCGTGTTCGTAGCCATGTACCAGCGTTAGATGAGCTGTTGCAGAGGAATTCTCACAAGCAGGGATTTGATCGAGAGAGGTGGTCTGTTTTCCAGAGGCTGTGATGTTTATGGGCGTATACAGGGAAGGGGTGGAAGGCTGTGGGCGTGGGGGGAGGGAGATGCGATAGGCGGAGATTAGAGATAGTATGGGCGGAGATTGGAGATAAGGGGATGCTACGCCAGGGCCAGTACCGCATTTTTCATTTCTTAAGCCAGGCCCTATCTCGAAATATTTCCAGAAGTATTGATGCGTAACACACACGATTACAGAAACGATCATAACAAGAGAAACGCAGACGGCCATGGAATTGCAGTTGCATTGCAGGATGTGTGTTGAGGGAGAGATAGTTTAAGATTCATAGCTGCTTAAGTGGGAAATTCAGGCACAAGGAAGGCTCATATATAAAATGAGTGAATATGTAGATCAGAAAAAAAGAGAAATAAATAGAGGTAGATAACCATTAACAAATAGATAAAGGAAAAAGTGTCATGATAAGTTAATCAATAGATAAATATACAAATATATGGATAAATTGATAAACATTTATATAGTTAAATAAATCAAGGCAGATTGCAAACAAGTACTATCGATGCTACAGATAACAATACGTCTTTTGTTATACAATGTCTTTTGTTATAATAATAAAGATTTGAAAAGACTGGTAGTATAAGGGAGGCAGTGGATTACAGGCATTTAAAGATTTTATCATTTCAAGAATGATAAGAGTACTCTATGGATAATTCTTGTGGAGAATTATCCACTGAGGAAAAATCAGCATCTCTTGAGAGACGGATTCTTAGCGGAAGATTCAAATGCATTAAATGATTACATACATTACTTATAGCGCAAACATGAGAGAGGCGGTGGATATCTAAGTGTAGAGCCACGTATAGCATCTCTGACGTCCGTTTATAAATAACTCAACATTCCTCACAAGTGTAGATGACCTCCCCCTCCCCTACCCACAACCCCATCGACAAGTGAGTCCCTTCCCCCCCCTCCCCCCTCCCCCTCTCCAAGTGGCCAATTTCGTCTCCTCCAAAGAAGCAATCTTCGGAAAACCGTAAACAGCCTCATCATGGAGAGACTATTTCCAAGGGCTTTTGATGGCGTTAATAAGAAGAAAAATAAAGAAAAAAAATGAAACGAATGCAACGTCATGCTAAAAGGGGGTTGCATCTATCGGGGGGGGGGGGGGCGAGCATCTATTGAGGGGTGGGAGTGAGCGGGTACCTATCCGGGAGTGGGGAGGGTGTTAGTATCTATCACGGGGCGGAGTGGGGGAGGGAGGTAGCATCTATCAGGGGGGGGGGGGGGAGGGAGGGATCATCTATCATGGGTGTTGACAATCTATCCAGGAACACAAGGGGGGTAGCGAAGGGGGCGGAGGGAGGGGGTGAAGCGTGGTGGATGAAAGGCGTGGGGGACTTTAGCGTAATGGGAGGCGGCAAGTGGGGGGTGAAGCGAAGCGTTGGGTGGGGCCTTGAGGTGGGGTGGGTCGGGGGGAGGGAGGAGGAGCGAGGTATATACTGACGAAGGCGGATGGACACCGTCAGACAGCTCCCTGGTGCCGGGTGGGTCATACAAGCAGCAGCAACATGAACGCTCTTGTGAGTATTGAGAGAATCGAGAAGCAGTGAACTTGGGAAATATTGTGAAGTAAATACATATCTATGCATTTCCTATTAACAGGAAGGAAACATTCATATTCATACTCAGGAGAGACATGCCAAGACATACGATTTGCGTATGAAGTATCTATGTGTACATTCCTATTGGTATGATTATCATTCTTATTGGAGAGGAAATATGAGCAGTCTTTCATTTTGCACTTGAAAAAATTGTATTTATCTATCAGGTTTTTTATTATTATTATTATTGTCATTTCTTTCTTTCTTTCTTTTTCTTGTGTGTTGAATTCTT
>NW_020869838.1:261314-273814 GCF_003789085.1 Penaeus vannamei | reverse complement strand
TTCGTTTTCTTGTTTCCTTAAACTTTTTTGTTGTTTTTATTTGAATTGTATAATTTTCTTTCATTTTCGAATACATGACACATTGGTGGACGTATAGATAAATAGACAGACAGATAGAAAGATATATAGAGAACTAGATAGACCTAGAGATCTATATAGATAGATAGGAAGATAGATAAATAAATCTATAGAAATAGATAGATAGATAGGTAAACAGCCAGACATGTAGATAAGATAGCTGACAGATAGGTATATAGATAGTGTGTAGGAAAGAGTAAGTTATATTCTATATTTAGTTTTCTTTGGCTATTTTCCTTGATTGACTCCCCGACTTCTAAGAGCAAGTCTTGTCATCTCATTTTCGTCTTGCCGTCAGCATTTCACTCGCCCTTCGGCATCATTTTCATTCCAGTTATTATTATTGTTTTGATTATTATTATTGGTGTTATTATTTTTATTGTTGTAATTGTTATCATTATTGTTATAGTTATTATCATTATTGCTATTTGTTTTCTTCGCTGTTATTTTAGCTGCTGTTGTTATCACTTAATCATTATTTTTATTATTTTCATTTTCTTTTTTATCATTATGATTATTAATATTGTTGTTATCGTTATCATTTTCACCACCATCGTTATTATTATTATCAATATCATTTTCATCACGATTATTACTATCATTGTTAGTATTTTCTTATTATCATTGTCATTAATATTTTGATAAATACTATTATTACTGTTATCACCATTACTACTACTACTACTACTACTATTACTATCATTATTGTTATCATTATTACCAATATTACTATTATTTGCATTATCATTATTATTATTATTTTCATTATCATTATTTATTATTTTGTTCTTATTATTACTATCATTAGTATTGTTATCAATATCATAATCCTTATCATTAGTATTATTACAATTCTTATTTTATAATTATTACTATCATTACCATTATCATCATCGTTGTTATCATAATTATCATGATTATTATCATTATCATTATTATTATTATCTATATTATCATCATTCATCATCATCATCATCATCATCATCATCATCATCATCATCATCATCATCATCATCATCATCATCATCATCATCATCATAATCATCATCATCATCATCATCATCATCATCATCATCATCATCATCATCATCATCATCATCATCATTCATCATCATCATCATCATCATCATTCATCATATTATTATCATTATTCATTATTATTATTACTATTATTATCATTATGATTATTATTATTATTATTATTATTATTATTATTATTATTATTATTATTATTATTATTATTATTATTATTATTATTATTATTATTATTATAATAATAATAATTATTATTATTATTATTATTATTATCATTATCATTACTGTCATTATTACTATTTTATTATTGTTATTATCATTATCATTATTTTTGTTGTTGTTGTTGTTATTATCATAATCATTATTATTACTATTATTACCTTTTTATTGTTATTATTGATATTATCATCATCATTATCCTCATTACTACTACTATTACTATTTTCATCATTATTATTGTTATTATCATTATCATCATCATTATGATTATTGTTGTTGTTATTATCACCATCATCGTTATTATTATCATTATCATTATTATCTTAAGAATTATCACTATTTTCATCATTGTTCTCATTATCTTCATTATTATCATTATTACTATCATTATTGTTGTTATTATTTTACTATTTTCATTATTATTTTCACTACTATATTTGTTGTAACTATTATTACTATTATCATTACTGTTATAAATGCCATAACTATTATTGTTATCATTACATCTAGCATTATCATTATCATTACAATCATTATCATTATTGTTATCATCAATATCATTATCATTGATATCAATATCATAATTATTATCAATATTCCTATCATCAATAGCATCATCATTGATATTAATATCATAATTAATATCAATATTCTTCTCCTCAATATCATCATCATTATCAGTATTAGCATAATTGCCATTTTCATCATTATTTGTATTATCATTATTATCATTATTATCACTGTAACAATTATTATAATTATTATCATTTTTATTTCTATTATCATATAGCTATTATTTTAGATATCACTATTGTTAATATAGTTATTATTATGATTATCATTATCATCATCAATACTATTATTATTGATAATGCTATTATTATTACTATTATTACTATTATAATCCTTGTTATTAATATCATTATCATCATTATCATTATCATTATATTATTATCATTATCATCATCATCATCATTATTATTGTTGTTGTTATCATTAATATCATAATTTTCAGTTTCAGTATAATCATTATCATTACTATCATTATTATTATCATGATTATTGTTATTACTATTATTATTATTATCATTATTATCATTATCATCATTATCATTATTACTATAATTATCATTATTATTATCATTATTATCATCACTATCATTATTATTGTTATTACTATCATTATTAGCAGTAGTCGAAGTAGTAAGCCTACGATCGGTTTTAGTATTAATATTGGTATTAGAATTAGTTCTAGCAATAGGATTATCATTATCATTGCCATTAGTATTAGGCTAAGGATTAGTAGTATAATTTTCATCATCTTATATTGTTATCATCATCGTCATCATCTTGTATTGTTATTATCATTATCATCATAATCATCATCATCATTATTCCTATCTTTGCTACAAATACTATGAATATTATCATTATCATATTTAATTTATTACCACTCTTATATTCATCACAATTATTGTTTATCATTGTTTTATTATCATTATAGAAGGATTATTATGAATATGAATGCTATTATCACAATCTTTACTCTTTTCATTAACATCATTATTACTAGTATTATGTGTTGATATTCTTTTCAATTATCGTTTTTTTTGTGCGTGTGTGTTTTCTTCTTCTTTTTTTTTAATCTTACCATTATTAATATCATCGCCATTAGAATTAACATTTTTATTATAATCGTTTTTATCATTATCATAATGACAGTGGCCATCTTTAATAGTGACTATCATACAAAAAATGCGTATCAGTAATATAAGGAAATTACAGACCAATGTTTTCGGTATCTTGATAGCTATCAGTGCATATTAATAGCCTAGCTTTCTTTCACACCAGATCAAATTTTATCTCTTTCTCACCCATAATTTGCATACAAATCTTTTCTCTTTCGCAACCAGAATTTGCGTTAATTGCTTCCCTCTTTCCTAACCAGATTGTGGGTGTCGTCCTGGTAGCCTTGGTCGCGGGGATGCGGGGGGAGGCCGTCGTTCCCTCCCCCTACTTCGGGCTCATCGGCTCTTCCGTCCCCCTCGGCTCCAAGTTCGCGTCGACCTCCCAGTACTCCTTGACGGTCCAGCACGGCGCCGCCCCGCACGCGAGCCCCGTCTCAGCGCCCCTCAAGCGGGAGAAGTCGGTGAAGTTCGATGTTGACGACACGACTCTGTACCGCGAGGACGTGGGCGACGGGCCCTCGACGCGCGAGGAAGGCTCCGAGGAGGTCCAGCGGCATCGGGAAGGTCTTGGCAAGTCGAGTCGTCCCTTCCACCCTCGAATCGATTCTGCTCTTCCTCCGCAGAGGGCGCGAGTGAGGGTTCCTTCTGTTCCGAAGGTGGAGACGCCGACAGTCGTCCCTACCGCCCTTCCAGTCCAGGCGCAGGTTGTCCCCGTGTCTCCGGCCAGCGTGAGGGTCATCGTCCCGGTGGTTCCTGCGGCGGTGTCGCCCTTGGTCACTCCCGCGCCCCCAGTGGCAGTCCAGCACGAGGTGGTGAAGCAGCAGTTCCATGCCCAGGACGAGCTCGGCCGCTACGCCTTCGGGTACAGCGGCGGCCCGTCGTCCCGCGCCGAGACCCGCGACGCCCTGGGTCACGTCCGGGGCTCCTTCAGCTACGTGGATCCGCACGGGAAGATCCAGTACCAGCACTATGTGGCCGACGACCACGGCTTCAGGATCACATCCGCCTCTAACTTGCCACAGCGAAGGCGTAGACGCTCCCCAGAAGCTCAAGAGGACCAGAAGGCTCCGGAAACCCACGCAGCAGGCAAGGCACGCTCACATAAAGCTCATTCAGGGACCGGATCTCAGGCTGTCACTCTCAGTCAATTTAGCACCCACCCGGGGACGCCAAGTCAGTCGCCATTCGCACTCCAGCGCTTCCTAACTGCCCAACCCAGCTCAGTCGCCCAGCCAGCTAACTTGCCTCATTCAGATATTCTAGCTCATCCTGGCTTCTCTCAAAGCGGCATCTTTGTCCGCCCACGGGGTGAAATTCAGTCAGCTAATTCGGCTCGTTCAAATCTTGCTCACTTGGAGCCTGTGGTTCAGACGGGCCATGGAACTGGTCAGAGTTCCCTGTCTCTCCCGGGCAGATTTGCTCACCAACTTACCCCGGTTCCCGTCGGCTTTGGGGGCCAGCCGGTTAATCCTGCCCGCCAAGGCGCCACGTCCTTCCAGAATGCCGCATTCCAGGGTGCCGTAGCCACCCCGAGCAACGTAGCCTTCCAGGGAGCAGTGAGTAGTCCAAGTACCACAGCCTTCGTAGGTTCCGTACCCAATTCACATAGCATATCCCTTCAGGGTCCACTGGTTCACCAGGACACCGCAGCACAATCACCGTTTGTCGCCGTCCCAGGTTCCGGGACATCTGCAGTGTCTACTGGCACTGTCGGCACGTTTGGCCTTCCTAGTACTCACGGTTTTGCTAGTCAGAGTGCCCTCTTCGGAAACCAGGCGTCCCTCACCGCACCTGGGTCCTTTACCCCCAGTGGCGCCACAGGCTTCCCCAGCGGCGATGTCGCACTCTTCGTGGCTTCCGACTTCCTTCAGGGCAGCCGCGCAGACGCCGTCGCCCCAACATCCGGCGGCAGGGTGCGTCATCCCAGCCCCGCCCAGGGGATTCTGGGAGGCCTCGGGAGAGTTTCTGGCACTCCGGGGCTTCTGACCTCCGCTTCTGGCACTCCAGGCATCTTCGACGTCTTGGGCACCCAGGGCAACTCCGGCTTTTCCTATGGATTCGAGGAAAGTCCTACATCTGTACAAACTTTCGGGAGTCACTTCAACCCTGGACGGCAATAAAAAGGAGATCATATTAAACTATTCTACCCTCTGCAATAGGTGATTAGTAGCATAGGTTACTAATCACCTAATCCACCTGTTTCAGAATCAAATTTGTACTTGAAGCTTTCTTTTGGTGAATGAGTCGTTTAGAAAGATAGAGGGAGGGCAGAGATAGAGGGAGGGAGCGACTGAGCGAGAGGTTGGAGGAGGGGGTGCAGAGAAGGAGAGAGAGAGAGAAAAGGTGGAAGGGAGAGAGAGGGGGAACGCAGGAGAGACGGTTAGAGTGAGAGAAAAGGAAGGGAAGGAGGCAAGTAATGTTAGAGAGTTAGAGAGGGGAAAAGGGAGAGAGGGAGTGACAGTTAGAGGGAAGGGAGAGAGAAAAACAGGGAGACTGGGAGTAGGGGGGAATGAGAGAGAGAAAGCGAGAAAGAAATGTGAAGAGAGAGAAGGGGGAGAGAGGGAGAAAGAGAGAAACCTACATATCTAATTCAGTTCCTCTTCAGTCTTCATCCAGTATTCTCTGGATGGATGCATCTAAGGCAAAGATACTGTCAACATTTTCCCTTACTATTTTGTATTTAGATTAAGATATGTATATGCGTATGTCTTGCGTAAAATTGCAATATCCAGATTTGTTTACATAGAAATATGCAGTACATACAGGAGGGTCATTTCACAATATATCCAATGTGAATCTGTACAGATGTGGAAACCAAAGGAATATGATTTTGTGTGTTGAATAAAGATAATTAGTTTTTTAAGATACTGTCTTTCTGCCTTGCTTATTCAGAAATCTATGCATGCCAAATAATGCTGCATGTGGCGTGTATGCTTATGTGTGTGTGTGTGTGTGTGTGTGTGTGTGTGTGTGTGTGTGTGTGTGTGTGTGTGTGTGTGTGTGTGTGTGTGTGTGTGTGAGAGTGAGTGTGTGTGTGATTATGTGTTTGTGTATGTGTGTGTCTCTGCTTATATATGTACCGATTTTAATCTTAAAATCGGCTGATTTGTTTAATTTTGATCCATCTCCTGCTTGATAACAAATTGGAGCTATGTTTTGGCCAAATATATTTATAAAATACGTCAATCTATTATAAATATATGTTGCGATAGGCGACAAACAATGGATCATAGATGCTAAATAGAACTTAGTGGGAAATGCTAGAGCTCTCAGTGAAATATTTCCCAGATATTAATTTTTTTCCCAAAGTTCCGTTACAACCAGTGTATCATGGTGAAAAAAATAACTGAATAGATATCAATAAAGAAAAAATCATCATCATCATTACAAATTATCGTACAAGTATTGTTGATGAAAGATCTAATCGAATTACGTCTGATAAGTACATTCCACATTTCCATTCACAACTTTTCTACTGCACAAACACACACCACCAAAGAAGTGCTTCATATAAATACTAAATTTTTAAACACAAGAATCAAGCTTTAAAAAACTGCTGTGAAAAAAATATAGATTCATTGCACTCATTTGACTGTTAAAAGGGTATTACGATTTACTGAAATACTGCAATACTAAGTTTGCACGTTATGCGGCACATGGACGAAGCCGGCTCTGTGCATTGGTAAGTCTTGTCACGCAATATTTAACACGATAGATGGACGCGTATATAGATAGATATAGATGGAGGAAATGGAAAACTGTGTGTAGAGAGAGAGAGAGAGAGAGAGAGAGAGAGAGAGAGAGAGAGAGAGAGAGAGAGAGAGAGAGAGAGAGAGAGAGAGAGAGAGAGAGAGAGAGAGAGAGAGAGAGCAAGGAGAAGACAGATAAAGAGAAACAGAGATAAATAGAATGAATAGAAGGATAATGAAAGACAATTCAGTTTCCACCACACTATATAACCTTGGATTGTTTTTATAGCGATTTTGTGGTATACAACAAGTATATAAGAAACGTTTTTTCCAAGTAAAAACAACCTGGTTACTCTGCTTTTTATTGTTGTTGTCGTAATTGTTGTCAAAGTAATATTTATGGCATTTTAAATCTTTGTTAATAAAATTCAAAATATCGCCAAGCTTAGAACTCAACCTTTCCTGTCCAATGCTTTATATTTATAGCTTCGTGTCTGTATCTTTTGTTTTTTGCGTATTTTTTTCTACATTTGTCTATGCAATTTGCCTAAATCTGCATTTGTCTATATTTGTCCATATCTGTATTTGTTTTTATATATGTCTGCACTAGTAATTTACTCTATGTGCTTATAACGTATGATTTGCTTATACAACTATGTCTACCGTTATTAGTAGTCTATTTTTTCTGAATGTCTCTATATATATTTATCATTCAGTTGTCTATATGTCTATATCATTATCGAGGGTGTAGTAACTAAGCCACTTTCACACACACGCACGCACACACACACGCACATTCAAAAAATATACTTATACTAAATTTATATCACCTACTGATGGTGAAATTGGAAGTATATTGATGTCTGCAATAATGTTGAAATTTCTCTCTATTTTCTTATTTTCTCTCTCTCTCTCTCTCTCTCTCTCTCTCTCTCTCTCTCTCTCTCTCTCTATCTATCTATCTATCTATCTATCTATCTATCTATCTATCTATCTACCTATCTACCCTTTTATCTGCATCTCTCTCTTTTAATGATTCGTTTCCATGATAAGAATTAAAAAAAAAAAAAAACACACACACGTCTGCAAGAAAAACAAAAAACAACCAAAAGCCTTCAACCAAAAGAGTTCAACTTTCTCCTCTGCAGATATAACTTTTTAATAAACATGGCTTAACCTTTTTCATGCTTGTGTTTTATCTCTATCTCTCTATTTCAATTTCTTATAACGAATATGATGATGATACTGACAAAAAAGATGATGAGGATTATATATATATAAATGAAAATAACCACCGGTACAGTAGAGAGGCAATCATAGTAATTATAATATTGATAGAATCAAAATAAATAGTGTCAAAAATTGTCATGATGATGATTTTGACAATACAATAACCAGAATAAGATTTATGATAATTATGATGATAATTTGAGCATCAATAATTGTGATAATGGTGATACAACAATAATCATAAGGATAATGATAAAAAATATATATATAATGATAGTGATAATGATCTAAGGATAAGGATGGTTATCAAGATAATAATACTGAAAACAATGATCATAATGTTAATAATGACAATGGTAATAATAATAAACAAGTGACTGTAATGGTGATGATAATAATAATATTTACTATAGTAAGAATGAGGATAATGCTGAAAATAGTAATAAGTATTATTTTGTTATTGTTGTTATCATTATCATTATCATCATCATTATCAATATCTTATCATCACGATTATCCTTATCATTACTGTTATCACTTGTCATTATCATTGTATTAATAATAATTATTATTATCATTATAGTTCTAAAAACAATGATAATGATAATAATGAAAATAATACTAATAACAATAAAAATAGTAGTGATAACAATGATAATAATGATGATAATAATGATAACAATAATGATAATAATAATGGTTGAAAACGGTAATTATTTTACTATTATCACTATCATTACCATTACATTTATCAATATCCTTATCATTATCATTATCATTATGATAATGATGATGATGGTGAAAATTATAGCAATAATAATAATAATGACAATTGCAATAATAATGATTAGTTATCATTAATCATTATCATTACTATTGTCATTATTATTATTATTATTATTATTATTATTATTATTATTATTATTATTATTATTATTATTATTATCATCATTGTTATCATAATAATTATTATTACTATCACTGATATCATCATCCTCATCTTCACCATCATCATTATTTTTAATTTCTTATTTTTACTTTTACTCTTATTCCTATCGCTATTATTATCATTATAATCAATATCATCATTATCATCATTATCATTTTTATCATTATTATTTTTATTATCATTATTATTATTATCATCATCATCATTAGTATTGTCATCATCATTATCATTATTATTATCATTATTGTTATCATTATTATTATTATTATTATTATTATTATTATTATTATTATTATTATTATTATTATTATTATCAGTGTCATCATTATTTTTATTATCATAATTATTATCATTACCAATATTATCATTATTATTATTACTGTTATCATTATTATCATCATTATCACTATCAATATTGATATCATCGTTATCATCAGTATTACCATGATCTTTTTCATTCTAATTATTATTATAGTATTATCATCATCATTATCATCATTATCTTTATTATTAATATTTTACTATTATTATCATTATAAGAATTATTAGAATTATTATTGTTATAATAGTAGTGTTAATGATGATAAGATGAACAAGAACAAGAAGAGGCAATAATGATAATAATGATAATAATAATAATAATAATAATAATAATAATAATAATAATAATAATGATAATAATAATAATAATAATAATAATAATAATAATAATAATAATAATAATAATAATAATAATAATAATAATAATAATAATAATAATAATAATAATAATAACAATAATGATAATAATAATAATCATAATCATCATCATCATAATAATAATAATAATAATAATGATAATAATAATAATAATAATAATAATAATGATAATAATGATAACAATGATAATAATAAAAGTATTAATGATAGTAGTAATTATTATAATAATAACAATAATGATAATAATAATAATAATAAAAATAATAACATAAAATAGTAATAATAATAATAATAATGATAATAATAATAATAATAATAATAAAAAGAAGAAGAAGAAGAAGAAGAAGAAGAAGAATGATAATGATAATGATAATAATAATAGTAACAATAATAAAAGTAATAAGAAGAACAATAAGGATAGAAATAATAGTTAACAATGATAATAACAATACTGCTGATAATGATAATAATGTTGATGATAATAATAATATCAATGATAGCAAAAATAATAATAACACCACCACCAACGTGAATAATAATAAAAATAGCAACGATGATAATAATAACGATAGTGATTGTATTAACAACAACAATAATCATAATGATGATTATAATGATAATAACAATGATGATGATAAAAATAGTAATAGTAGTAGTAATGATGATAATGATGATGATAATATCAATAATAACAATAAAAGGGGCAATAATAGTAATAATAATAATAATGATAAAAATCATGATGATAATAATAATGATGATAATAATAATAATAAAAAATAATAATGGTAATAATAATGATAATGATAATGATAATAACAATGATGATGATAAAAATAGTAATAGTAGTAGTAATGATGATAATGATGATGATAATATCAATAACAAGTAATAATAAATAATGGGATAATAATAATAATAATAATAATAATAATAATAATAATAATAATAATAATAATAATAATAATAATAGTAATAATAATAATAATAATATGATGATGATGATGATAATAATAATGATAATGATCATACTAATGATGATGATGATGATGATGACAAGTAACAAGTAGTAACAATATTGATAATGATAATAATACATAGACAATAACGTGATTTACAACACTTGTAAGAGGCATGCTAAAAATATCTTACAAATTCTAGCTATTCTTAATTTGATCATAAGAAAAAATGCGACTCTGCATCAGTATACGATGGATAGCATTCATTCATTACAGCCAGTAAAGAGAACATGAATCTTTATACAAAAATAAAAAGAAAGAAGGAAAAGCAAGCAAAAGGATTCATTCCAGTGTTCACGCCCAGCGAGACCGCCCTGGGAATCGCCATTATTAGCTACCTTGGAGGCCGCAAATGTGCCTGCAAAGGCAACGTCATTTGTCCACAACCTGCAGAGGCCTTGATTGAGGAGTATATACCGGCGGAGGTGACCGAGGGCCGTCAGACAGCTCCCTCGTGTCGGGTGGGTCCAGTCCTCTCTGCGCCATGAACACCCTCGTGAGTGTTGGCTTCTGGGCCCTTGCAGTGTGTGTGTCTGGCGTTATGACAGGGAACTGCTTATCTCATCATATTTTGTTTACAGGGTCTTTTGTGCGCCTTCGCCGCCTTCGTCAGCTGCTTAGCTTTCTGTGATGGTTCCTTCGCCGTAGTCTCTCACGCTCCAACTGCTGCCGTCGCCGTCCACGCTCCGGTTGCGCCAGCGGCCCCCTATGTCTCCGTGGGACATCACGCTCCCGTGCCATTGGCGCCTGCCGCGTCCCAGTACCACGCCCAGGACGAGCTCGGACAGTACTCTTTCGGCTACAGCGGCGGCCCCTCCTCCAGGAGCGAGAGCCGCGACGCCTACGGCAACGTGCGAGGCTCCTTCAGCTACGTCGACTCCTACGGCAACGTCCAGTCCCGATCCTACGTCGCCGACGGCTTCGGCTTCCGCGTGATTGGCACCGACGGCCTTCGGCACAAGCGGTCCTACGGCACTTACCCGGCCTCCACTGGCCCCCTGGCCACCGTGTCCCACGTGGCTCCTGTGCTTCACGCTGCTCCTACCTTAGCTTCTGTTGCCTCTCCTCTCGGAGGCTTCTACGGTCACCACGCAGTCCCGTCCTTCGCCAGCTACGGGAGCCACCTGGCCCACCCCTTCGGCCACGTGCTTCGTCACAAGCGCTCCTACGGCACCTACCCGGCCTCCACTGGTCCTCTCAGCACCGTGTCCCACGTGGCTCCAGTGGTTCATGCTGCTCCTGCAGTGCCCCCTGTGCTTCATGCTGCTCATGCTGCATCCCCTGTGCTTCATGCTGCTCCTGTATTGTCCCCTGTGGTTCATGCTGCTCCAGGCTTTGCTCCTGTTGCCTCCCCTCTCGGGGGCTTCCCCTTTGGACACCACACAGTTCCATCCGTCACCAGTTACAGAAGCCACCTGGCTCACCCTCTGCTGACTAAATATTCTGACTACTAAACTCGTGCTTACACGCCTAATTGCTGCAATAAAGCTGTGTTTTATCTAGTAAAAACAGATTTGGAAGCAGTGAAATATGTGCATATATGTCTCTCCCCCCCCCCCTCCGGCGCCCTCATGCCCCTCTATCCATTTGGTCAACTCTGCCTAGATCTCTTATTCGTAACCTTTCTCTGTGTATGTCTGCTTCCATACCCTTTCGTAGGCAAATACTTTTTGTTGGATTTATCTCTCTCTCTCTCTCTCTCTCTCTCTCTCTCTCTCTCTCTCTCTCTCTCTCTCTCTCTCTTCTTCTCTCTCTCTTCTCTCTCTCTCTCTTCTCTCTCTCTCTCTCTCTCTCTCTCTCTCTCTCTCTCTCTCTCTCTCTCTCTCTCTCTCTCTCTCTCTCTCTCTCTCTCTCTCTCTCTCTCTCTCTCTCTCTCTCTCTCTCTCTCTCTCTC
>NW_020869838.1:248814-253814 GCF_003789085.1 Penaeus vannamei | reverse complement strand
TATACTTTAATACAAAATTACTACTAATCTGGCTGTCTAGTTCTTAGATTTCTGTCTTATCTGTCTAGTTTCATTATATTCGATCTTATCTAATATCTATCTATCTATCTATTACTATATCTATTCATATCTATAATATATAATATATATATAATATATTATACCATATACATATCTACCACATAGGTAGGTGCTTCATGCTCGTGCGTTATATTGTGAATAGCAGATGGTATATGCTGTTATATGAGCATAAGACTGTATGATGAATGCCTTCATATCCTGGCTTTACCGCCTTTTTTCGTACATCAGGTTGCGGAATAAAAGTGCGGCATCTTCTCCTCTCATCGAGTACTCCGCATGCCTTCTCATGGCCAATCAATTGGAAAACTGGACTGTTGACCTTAGCGAGTCCTAGAATAAACTTTGGCCGGTATAATGTTGCTAATAATGCAGCAGATATTATGCTACCTAGAGTTTACAAAGGTATGCACCACCGCGTGTATATTAACGTGAGGGATATATCGCAACCACTGGGTCAGTACAAACTATATCAGATATTATATTCCCCTATATGCACCCCAGGTGATATAGTGATAAAAGGCTGATATATATTTATATGTTACTTAAGCTGAGCTATAAAGGTATAATTATCAGATAATTCAGTTTCATAATTTTCTATAAAGTTATTTAGCACAAATATAAATTATGTATACAGTATTTTTATAAATATTAACATATATAGAAATCATATATTTATGATATTACAGTTGGGTATACTGACAGCTATTATCTTACTAAGAGTAAAACTCTCACCTATATCAGATGTTACCTAGTGAAATGACTATAGTTACTTAAATATATACCATTGTAAAGATGACTATAATATAATTTATACTATAAAATATTACTACTAATTGAATTTTACAAAATTATATTATAGTAAATAGTATTGTAGTAGCGTTGTGCTCAAGAATGCAGAGAATAGTTGTGTGTTATGATGTAGATTCTGACAATAGGAAATAAATATTTATTTTAGAACATATTGATAATAGATGATTGCATGATGTGTGTGATGCGTATGTCGAGTGATGACGTATAGATTGATGTGATGATTTTTAAAGAGATTGTCCTTAAAAGAGCGACGTTTATGAGTGTTACTGATAGTGTTGTGTGTGCCTAACCATGTTCGGGTAAGGTTATTCCAAATTCTTTGAGCCTCGATGCAGAATGAAGAACATTGTGATTGTGTAGTGGTGATTGCATATAAAGGAGATCTGCAGATTTATCTGATGGTTTGTCTTGAGTAGGTGTGAGTACCTTTGGTTTACTCTGCTACGAAAAATAGTTGTGAGTAGTGTGTGGTAGAAGATCGATTTTAAACACGAATGAGTGAAGTGAAATATCAAAACTCTTATTTCATTATTCTTTTAAAAATATTTATAGATTCATTAAAGGCGATAATTGTGGATGCATACCTTGATAGACCTTGTGGCCGATTTGTTTCTAATACCCTTGTTATGTTGAGCTCGCGTGTGTGTCGTAACTATGTGCGTTGCTAGTGAGACGAGGTGCGTACGTGTCAAGGGTATATGAGCCTCCCTGCATTGTTGAGTCCGCGAGCTATTGATCGATGATATGCCAAATGAGGATTATATTGATATGGGTGTGAGAGTATGATGATTTGTTTGCTTTTGTGCTTAAACATTTAGCATGTGGTGCGTGTGTGTGTGTGTGGGTGCGTGGTGTGTAATAGATAGATAGAGTAGTAGTAATGAATAGATATAAAGATTAGATAATGAAGTGCCAACAATTCTAGCATTTGTAAGTATTTATGGCCTTGTAAATTTTGTTATGAATTAATGATCTTTCCATGTATAAGTTATTCTGTCATATATGTATGAATAATATAATATACCCTAAAAAATACTTATTATGTGAGTTATGGCTGGTGTTTTCCCGTTTGATTACATAAGGTCCAGATTGCGTGTGTATAGTTGTTGTGTGTGTCATGATGTTGCTGTGAGTTAGTAATTTTGTTGTGATTCTCGTATTTAGAAAGATGAGGAAATGAGACTTTTCAGTAATTTAATGTTATTAATTGTTAGTTCTTAATATCGCCATTTCCTCAGTACCTCTCTTAAGTTCACTCATAGCCATGGCAGTATGTAATTGATGATCTTGATCAAATGAGGACCCGAGCGTAAACAAATAGCTGCTAGATCTATTACTAAACGCGTACGTATGAATTATTATAAAATAGGGACGAATCTAGCTGATAAGACTACAATTTGTCAAATAGATATTGAAAGTAATTACAAAGAGTGCACACCTACCACTAGTTCGCCCCACAACTTAGAAACCTTGTGACGTAAACCCCAGTTGACGTCTAGCACAAAGTAGCATAGGATGAAGTAACCATCTTCCTCTTCTGTTCACAAACACGGCCACACCTGGCCAGGTCCTATTGCTGACCTGGCTCCATGATACCTAGTACACAAGTTATCATAGATTAAGCTCCATTACGCAGAGCGTATTTGCCTTGATATTCGACATAATGTCTCCCTCAGTTGTAGTAGCAGTAAAGTGAGTCATGCTGTCGGTGGCAAGACTTTGGTGTGATAATTCCAGAAGGCCTTGATTAAATCCAAAAATTATTGCGTGTATAAATACCAAACTCTCGTTTTAGTGCTTCCCCAGAGACGGCATTTTGCCCTAGCACAATCGATTGGTTAAAAGTAATGTAAGTGAGACTTGGCAGTTATCTGTAGTATTGGTCGTGTCGTTTATTTTCTTGAGTTTTATCATCAATTTAATTAAAAAATCATATTCTCTAAGATGCTCCAAGTTTACGAAGACCAAATTACATAAAAAAAATAGGTGTTGGATGATACCTTTTTAGAGTCACTGCGCAAGAGAATGACGTAACAGTAAAGCTAAGTGATGTACCAAGATGATTTTCTCTCAGTATTTGTACTAATTTACTGTGCCAAATGAGACTGGTCGGCCTAGATTTTTAAGTATAAAGTGGTCTTAGTATCTCACATGTGACATTGTAAGGCAACAAAATTTATATATGGGTATAGGACTTCTATGCAATCCTTAAGTTTATTAGGAATAATCATGAGACTAGTGACTAGCAGTTATACTGTGATATTGTTAAATTAAATAGTTAAAATGATTTCGGAGGATGTGTTTGGCAAAATGATCGTCATTCTGAGAAGATACCTCATATCGCTTGCCTGGAAGAAGGAATTCCTTCAATTTTTTTGTAATGTTAATTCAGTTCTGGTATTTGCTCAATTGTGAAATTATTTATAATCCTGTCACAAGAAACTTCTTAAAAATTATGACTGCAGCGTTCAACTGCTCTGACAAGTCTGATCCGATACAAAAGAGAACAAGAGGAAATAATATCTCGTTGGATAGTAGAGCTACTTCTGTTGCCGTCGCAGTCGATAATTTACCTAAACCTAACATCTTACGCGTAACACTGTCAATCGTAGTATATTCTTTCTTTTAGATTCAAAAATAATCATCTTCAAATATCCAGAAAGTATGATTGATGTTGAATAGATATGTTGTTTTTGCGGGAGGTATCCTGAGATCTATATTCATCCATTTTCCTACTGAGTTTATCACAAAAATTGTCCTAATTAAATAAAATAAACAGACCTTTCCATTGAAGAGTTTACTACCCTAGCATTTCTTCCAAATTTACGACAGAGTAAGATATTAACACAAATGAACTAGATTTGGCTCTCCGCTTAAGCCTAGTCGGAAGGTTAACACCAAATACAAAACATTATGGAGGCCCATACTTAGTGATCTCCTCGTCCAAATGAGAGGGTAGGTCGAAGAGGAGGGCCATCTTATGAGAGCATAGAAGAAATCCATACGATGTACTTTATTTTTATAGAAGATATGAGTTAGAGAGAATTTATTTCTGTCTCTGTGATGAATTAAGGTTTGTCTGATCCGAGGATGTAAAATGCTTCGGTGTGTTTTAAAGTTAAGTATATGATAACTATTGATTTTAAAAAGGTGAGGTTTGTCTTCAAATTAAGATTCTCTTCCTGTATGTGATGATTAGACTGACCATAAGCGATCCATTATATATTGAGTATTCTTTTTTTTTTTTTGAAACTTTATTGATAGCTATTTTTGGCACTTTATAATAGTTTCAAAATTTTCATATTGCAACTTCTAGATTTTAATGCTGAATATACAAGATCCCATGATACTTGGGATAACTGCTCTCTGAGTTTATCAATATTTGCTGGACTGAACTCCTATATTCAATAACTTTCGTCTCACTCGATTTTAGGTTGTTGTTAAGGCTAATGTACGAGAAGATGGGAAAATGGTCTGTTATGTCAGAGTAAATTATACCGTTACTTTTGGATCTGTTGATTTCATTGTCCAGATATGATCGAGAATGGTGGCCGATGGTAGCAGTTACTCTAGTTGGCTTCGTTGTGACACAAAAAAACAATTTGCTATTGACCAACAAATTCTTCTTGCATGGTTGTCGAACAAGTTAAAAGATCCAAGTTTAAAGTCTCCAGCAGAGTTGCATAGTTTTTTGTTTTCAAAACATGCAGTTGTCAGGATATCACTTAATTTTTCCATGAAGCTATGAATATTACTTTTTGGCCTTCTATAAATCTCCCCAACTAGAACATTCTTTGTTGGTTTTAATTTCAGCAAAATACTGATTCAATGGCATTTTCACTGTAAGTGAGATCAGTTCTGAGAAACGGAGTTGAGTCTCTCATGTACATATATAGAGACACACCACCGGCTTTTCCTAGACCGGGTTAAAATAAGCATTATATATTGTGGTATTTCAAAAAAATGTTGAATATCATTACTTAGTCTGGTTTCACACAATCCAATAATGTCAAAGGCTTCACCATTATGAACTATGCATTCCGCTAGTAAATGTCTCGAGATGTTCCGGGGCAGATCTTATGTTATGGCTTAAGATGCTGACTTGATGC
>NW_020869838.1:222790-248714 GCF_003789085.1 Penaeus vannamei | reverse complement strand
CACAGACACACGAAAAAAAAACTAAGACTATAGTCTGAAAAATCCTGAATTCCACCAATAAATCTGAAAGTCAGATCTGAGAGGATTTCGAAACTGCTGTCTCTTCCTCCAACAAGATTCTTTTGTGTGTGGTGTTTTTGTCATACCCCTTCCTAACGGACTTCTAAGCAACCTATATATGAAAGGATTATTGTCCAGAGCAAGGATCTTACAAATATCAGATAAAGCAAAGAAGATATATAACATTGGTGAATCTTCATCAATGTCATATTTTTCCAGGACCTTAGAATTAGTTTTCGTTCGGAACAATAAACTTTCAGCGAAGATTTTAAAACCACGAAGTTTACATTTTCCATGCGACCCTATTTTAAGCAATATCGCATATCCTTTATGTCATGACCTAAATAATTCATGAAGAATAACTTAATGGTAAATTAAACATCCATAACTGTGCTTCTATAACAAATGTAATTAGTCCGTATCAGGAAACCTGCAATGTATATCAAACTCTAAAGAAATTCGATCATCTCTTATCTCGCGAAATTCGCTACACGATTCATAAAGGTCACCTGTGTTTCATCTTGGCAGTGCTTAGAGTCAATGTTCCTCCTTAATATCCAGAAACTTGCCAGTCTATGACATGAATACAGCGAAAGGGGAGGAAGATATATATATTAAAAAAATCGTTTCTCTCATGCGGTGATAATGGAATTAAGTATGATTAATTTCGGTTTTCTGGTCTGGAAGCAGTATAGGTTGTCTCGAACTGGTGTTTCCTTTCGCAGTTCTGATGTTTCATGTGCTTGCAAACTTGGTCTTTCTGACGTCGAGTTATGCTCTCTAACGACGTTCTAAGTTCTATTTAGTAATATATATATATATATATATATATATATATATATATATATATATATATATAGTGCAGTTAGTATAATGTATGGAAATGCAAGCACATACCCTACATACTCTCTTTCATATTCATTTCCCTTGTCGATGTAAGCTCTTTGCACAAAATGCACAAGAATCTTTCCACCCAAAGTATAAAAGCCTTATTCATTAGAAAACGAAACCCAGACAATTAAACACATCAAGAATAAAACCTGTCATTCAGCAATCCATTTATTAAAAATAGGAAGTGAAATTATACAACTCACGATATTTTCAGCATACTGGATTGAGACAAATAGCACATACAGTATTTACAAGACATGCGTCTGGGGAATTCCGGGTCATATATTCCTTGCATATTTTGCATATAGCATTTTACATATTGTAAATAAATATTCATGGGGAATTTACTTTTAATGGGTAACTCAATTGTAAAATATCCCTGATAAGAAAAGTGTTTGTCCTCTTTTGCCTTATCAATAAATAAACAATAAAAATGAAACCTAATGTGTTTCAAGTATTCTGAATAATTATTACAATCAGTATTCTTAATTATCTATAATTATAAGCAGTATTGATTATTAATGATTACAAGCATTATTCTGAATATTAATAATTACAAGCAGTATTAATTATTAATAGTTGCAAGCAGTATTCTTAATTATTAATAATTACAAGCAGTGTTAATCATAAATAATTACAGGCAGTATTCTGATTTACTAATGATTTCAAGCAGTATTAACTATCAATAATTACAAACAGTATTAATTATTAATAATTACAAACAGTATTAAATATTAACAATTACAAGCAGTATTAATCATTATTAATTATAAGCAGTATTCTTATTTATTAATAATTTCAAACAGTATTAATTATTAATAATTACAAACATTTATTCTTAATAATTACAAGCAAATATTAATATGATAATTACAAGCAATATTAATTATTGATAATTACAAGCAATATTAATTATTGATAATTACAACCAGTATTAATCATTCATAATTACTTGCAATATGCTTAATCGTTCTATAGCTTTCGCTATCATTTTTCATAGCTCTTTCCCATTTGTTCGGTATCCACAGTTGTAGGCAAAACCGGATGTCCGGATGTGGAGCGAAGAGCCCCGCCCATCCCATCGTCATCAACGGATGGTCTGGACTCCCACAGGTATATAAGGGACGGCTGCCGCTTTTCCCGACAGACAGCTCCTCGACGGTGGGTCAACATGAATGCTCTGGTAAGCTCACGACAAGGAATTTTCTTGTGTATATCTCAGGGATATCTCCACCTCGACAAAATTTAATTTCAAAAATATGTTTCTGATAAATGGATTTTACATTTCAGACTGTGATTTCCGTGGCGGCCTTCGTGGCTAGCAGCAGCGCTTCCTTGCTTGCATACAATGGCGTATATGGAGGCCATCACGGCCTTCTTGGCGCCTATCCATATGCAGGTTATTCTGGTCTGCACCCTTACTCATACGCAGGTGTCCTTCCTGCAGCTGCTCCTCTCTCCCTTAAAACCACCTGTAGTTAAGACAGTAGCTCCTGCACCTGTATCTTACAACGTGCTCCTGCATGCTGCTCCTCCTGTGTGTACAACGTAGCTCCCTTCGCTCTGTAGCACCTACCAGTCTCAGTACCATTCAGGATGAACTCGGTCAGTACTCCTTCGTTACGCCGGTGGTCTTCTTCACGCGCTGAGACTCGCGACGCCTTCGGTGTTGTCCGTGGTTCATACAACTACGTGGACTCTGAGGGAAAGGTTCAGACTCAGCACTACGTCGCCGACGCCCTTGGATTCCGTGTGTCCGGCACCAACCTGCCAGTGGCTCCCGACGCCTGTAGCTGCTCCTCTAGCCGCCCTTCCCGGTCCCTTCCTGAACCCGTCCCAGGACACCCCAGAGGTAGCCGCCGCTAAGGCCGCCCACCAACAGGCTTACTGACGAAGCCGCAGCCGCCGCCGCTGCCGCCCCCAGATACCCGCAAGAAGCGCTCCGTCTTGCGGCTCCCGCCCACGGTGTCTACTCTCCCCTCCGTTTTGTCATACGGATTCATCCACTCCCTCCACTACGCCCACCCAACAGCTATGCTTCTCCTCTTCACTACACTGCCACCCATCCCGCCTTCACCACCTACAACGCCGCCCACGTCCCCACCACCTACGCCGCGGCCGCTGGACCGCCTTCGTGACCGAGCTCCTCCGTGTGGTCCACAACCCCGGTCACGCCACCTCCTACCGCGTGCTCAACTGAGTGCCACGAGCTCCTTCACTCACAGTCGCTTGTGTGGACCTGGTGTGTAGAGCACTCGCCTCGGTCTCACCTTTGACCAGCACACATGTCGCCAGGAATTCCTTGGCGATACATGATGCCTGACAAAGGTGTTTTCAGGTCGAGTGTTGACACTTCCCATGTTAGCCCACACAATGTACAAAGCAATCATGTAAATCATAGTATTATATCTCTGATAATTAAAAATGTATGATATTTATTCTATTTGTCTGTTCCCTTTTCTAACATAATAGACTTTTGATAATAGTTTCAAATACTCAAAATAGGTTAAATGAAAGAGACAATTTCGAAATCTGGATTTCATCTACAGTCCTGAAAACTATAGGAGGAATTAGAAACCTTTGTCTCTTTCAATAAACCCATATTCCTTTTTCATCTACCATTATATTAACAAGGCACAGCGTTTTTCATCCCCCTTCCTTAAGTGCATCAAAACCATCTAATGCATTTCAGAAGTGGCTGAAAACCCCAATTCAGTCCACACAGACACACGAAAAAAAACTAAGACTATAGTCTGAAAATCCTGAATTCCACCAATAAATCTGAAAGTCAGATCTGAGAGGATTTCGAAACTGCTGTCTCTTCCTCCAACAAGATTCTTTTGTGTGTGGTGTTTTGTCATACCCCTTCCTAACGGACTTCTAAGCAACCTATATATGAAAGGATTATTGTCCAGAGCAAGGATCTTACAAATATCAGATAAGCAAAGAAGATATATAACATTGGTGAATCTTCATCAATGTCATATTTTCCAGGACCTTAGAATTAGTTTTCGTTCGGAACAATAAACTTTCAGCGAAGATTTAAAACCACGAAGTTTACATTTTCCATGCGACCCTATTTAAGCAATATCGCATATCCTTTATGTCATGACCTAAATAATTCATGAAGAATAACTTAATGGTAAATTAACATCCATAACTGTGCTTCTATAACAAATGTAATATGTCCGTATCAGGAAACCTGCAATGTATATCAAACTCTAAAGAAATTCGATCATCTCTTATCTCCGCGAAATTCGCTACACGATTCATAAAGGTCACCTGTGTTTCATCTTGGCAGTGCTTAGAGTCAATGTTCCTCCTTAATATCCAGAAACTTGCCAGTCTATGACATGAAATACAGCGAAAGGGAGGAAGATATATATATAAAAAAATCGTTTCTCTCATGCGGTGATAATGGAATTAAGTATGATTAATTTCGGTTTTCTGGTCTGGAAGCAGTATAGGTTGTCTCGAACTGGTGTTTCCTTTCGCAGTTCTGATGTTTCATGTGCTTGCAAACTTGGTCTTTCTGACGTCGAGTTATGCTCTCTAACGACGTTCTAAGTTCTATTTAGTAATATATATATATATATATATATATATATATATATATATATATATATATATATATATAGTGCAGTTAGTATAATGTATGGAAATGCAAGCACATACCCTACATACTCTCTTTCATATTCATTTCCCTTGTCGATGTAAGCTCTTTGCACAAAATGCACAAGAATCTTTCCACCAAAGTATAAAAGCCTTATTCATTAGAAAACGAAACCCAGACAATTAAACACATCAAGATAAAACCTGTCATTCAGCAATCCATTTATTAAAAATAGGAAGTGAAATTATACAACTCAAGATATTTTCAGCATACTGGATTGAGACAAATAGCACATACAGTATTTACAAGACATGCGTCTGGGGAATTCCGGGTCATATATTCCTTGCATATTTTGCATATAGCATTGTACATATTGTAAATAAATATTCATGGGGAATTTACTTTTAATGGGTAACTCAATTGTAAAATATCCCTGATAAGAAAAGTGTTTGTCCTCTTTTGCCTTATCAATAAATAAACAATAAAAATGAAACCTAATGTTTTTCAAGTATTCTGAATAATATTACAATCAGTATTCTTAATTATCTATAATTATAAGCAGTATTGATTATTAATGATTACAAGCATTATTCTGAAATATTAATAATTACAAGCAGTATTAATTATTAATAGTTGCAAGCAGTATTCTTAATTATTAATAATTACAAGCAGCGTTAATCATAAATAATTACACAGTAGTATTTTGATTTACTAATGATTTCAAGTATTAACTATCAATAATTACAAACATTATTAATAATTACAAACAGTATTAAATATTAACAATTACAAGCAGTATTAATCATTATTAATTATAAGCAGTATTCTTATTTATTAATAATTTCAAACAGTATTAATTATTAATAATTACAAACATTATTATTCATTAATAATTACAAGCAATATTAATTATTGATAATTACAAGCAAATTACAAGCAATATTAATTATTGATAATTACAACCAGTATTAATCATTCATAATTACTTGCAATATGCTTAATCGTTCTATAGCTTTCGCTATCATTTTTCATAGCTCTTCCCATTTGTTCGGTATCCACAGTTGTAGGCAAAACCGGATGTCCGGATGTGGAGCGAAGAGCCCCGCCCATCCCATCGTCATCAACGGATGGTCTGGACTCCCACAGGTATATAAGGGACGGCTGCCGCTTTTCCCGACAGACAGCTCCTCGACGGTGGGTCAACATGAATGCTCTGGTAAGCTCACGACAAGGAATTTTCTTGTGTATATCTCAGGGATATCTCCACCTCGACAAAATGTAATTTCAAAAATATGTTTCTGATAAATGGATTTTACATTTCAGACTGTGATTTCCGTGGCGGCCTTCGTGGCTAGCAGCAGCGCTTCCTTGCTTGCATACAATGGCGTATATGGAGGCCATCACGGCCTTCTTGGCGCCTATCCTTATGCAGGTTATTCTGGTCTGCACCCTTACTCATACGCAGGTGTCCTTCCTGCAGCTGCTCTCTCCCTTAAAACACCTGTAGTTAAGACAGTAGCTCCTGCACCTGTATCTTACAACGTGGCTCCTGCACCTGTGTCCTACAACGTAGCTCCCTTCGCACTGTAGCACCTATCCAGTCTCAGTACCACGCTCAGGATGAACTCGGTCAGTACTCCTTCGGTTACGCCGGTGGTCCTTCTTCACGCGCTGAGACTCGCGACGCCTTCGGTGTTGTCCGTGGTTCATACAACTACGTGGACTCTGAGGGAAAGGTTCAGACTCAGCACTACGTCGCCGACGCCCTTGGATTCCGTGTGTCCGGCACCAACCTGCCAGTGGCTCCCGACGCCCCTGTAGCTGCTCCTCTAGCCGCCCTTCCCGGTCCCCTTCCCGAACCCGTCCAGGACACCCCAGAGGTAGCCGCCGCTAAGGCCGCCCACCAACAGGCTTACGACGAAGCCGCAGCCGCCGCCGCTGCCGCCCCAGATACCCGCAAGAAGCGCTCCGCTTGCGGCTCCCGCCCACGGTGTCTACTCTCCCCTCCGTTTCTCATACGGATTCTCCACTCCCCTCCACTACGCCCACCCAACAGCCTATGCTTCTCCTCTTCACTACACTGCCACCCACCGCCTTCACCACCTACAACGCCGCCCACGTCCCCACCACCTACGCCGCGGCCGCTGGACCCGCCCTTCGTGACGCCGAGCTCCTCCGTGTGGTCCACAACCCCGGTCACGCCACCTCCTACCGCGTGCTCAACTGAGTGCCACGAGCTCCTTCACTCACAGTCGCTTGTGTGGACCTGGTGTGTAGAGCACTCGCCTCGGTCTCACCTTTGACCAGCACACATGTCGCCAGGAATTCCTTGGCGATACATGATGCCTGTCAAAGGTGTGTTCAGGTCGAGTGTTGACACTTCCCATGTTAGCCCACACAATGTACAAAGCAATCATGTAAATCATAGTATTATATCTCTGATAATTAAAAATGTATGATATTTATTCTATTTGTCTGTTCCCTTTTCTAACATAATAGACTTTTGATAATAGTTTCAAATACTCAAAATAGGTTAAATGAAAGAGACAATTTCGAAATCTGGATTTCATCTACAGTCCTGAAAACTATAGGAGGAATTAGAAACCTTTGTCTCTTTCAATAAACCCATATTCCTTTTTCATCTACCATTATATTAACAAGGCACAGTGTTTTGTCATCCCCCTTCCTTAAGTGCATCAAAACCATCTAATGCATTTCAGAAGTGGCTGAAAACCCCAATTCAGTCCACACAGACACACGAAAAAAAAACTAAGACTATAGTCTGAAAATCCTGAATTCCACCAATAAATCTGAAAGTCAGATCTGAGAGGATTTCGAAACTGCTGTCTCTTCCTCCAACAAGATTCTTTTGTGTGTGGTGTTTTGTCATACCCCTTCCTAACGGACTTCTAAGCAACCTATATATGAAAGGATTTTGTCCAGAGCAAGGATCTTACAAATATCAGATAAGCAAAGAAGATATATAACATTGGTGAATCTTCATCAATGTCATATTTTCCAGGACCTTAGAATTAGTTTTCGTTCGGAACAATAAACTTTCAGCGAAGATTTAAAACCACGAAGTTTACATTTTCCATGCGACCCTATTTAAGCAATATCGCATATCCTTTATGTCATGACCTAAATAATTCATGAAGAATACCTTAATGGTAAATTAACATCCATAACTGTGCTTCTATAACAAATGTAATATGTCCGTATCAGGAAACCTGCAATGTATATCAAACTCTAAAGAAATTCGATCATCTCTTATCTCCGCGAAATTCGCTACACGATTCATAAAGGTCACCTGTGTTTCATCTTGGCAGTGCTTAGAGTCAATGTTCCTCCTTAATATCCAGAAACTTGCCAGTCTATGACATGAAATACAGCGAAAGGGAGGAAGTTATATATATAAAAAATATCGTTTCTCTCATGCGGTGATAATGGAATTAAGTATGATTAATTTCGGTTTTCTGGTCTGGAAGCAGTATAGGTTGTCTCGAACTGGTGTTTCCTTTCGCAGTTCTGATGTTTCATGTGCTTGCAAACTTGGTCTTTCTGACGTCGAGTTATGTTCTCTAACGACGTTCTAAGTTCTATTTAGTATATATATATATATATATATATATATATATATATATATGTATGTATATATAGTGCAGTCAGTATAATGTATGGAAATGCAAACACATACCCTACATACTCTCTTTCATATTCATTTCCCTTGTCGATGTAAGCTCTTTGCACAAAATGCACAAGAATCTTTCCACCAAAGTATAAAAGCCTTATTCATTAGAAAACGAAACCCAGACAATTAAACACATCAAGAATAAAACCTGTCATTCAGCAATCAATTTATTAAAATAGGAAGTGAAATTATACAACTCAAGATATTTTCAGCATACTGGATTGAGACAAATAGCACATACAGTATTTACAAGACATGCGTCTGGGGAATTCCGGGTCATATATTCCTTGCATATTTTGCATATAGCATTGTACATATTGTAAATAAATATTCATGGGGAATTTACTTTTAATGGGTAACTCAATTGTAAAATATCCCTGATAAGAAAAGTGTTTGTCCTCTTTTGCCTTATCAATAAATAAACAATAAAAATGAAACCTAATGTGTTTCAAGTATTCTGAATAATTATTACAATCAGTATTCTTAATTATCTATAATCATAAGCAGTATTGATTATTAATGTTTACAAGCATTATTCTGAAATATTAATAATTACAAGCAGTATTAATTATTAATAGTTGCAAGCAGTATTCTTAATTATTAATAATTACAAGCAGTGTTAATCATAAATAATTACAGGCAGTATTCTGATTTACTAATGATTTCAAGCAGTATTAACTATCAATAATTACAAACAGTATTAATTATTAATAATTACAAACAGTATTAATCATTAACAATTACAAGCAGTATTAATCATTAATTATAAGCAGTATTCTTATTTATTTATAATTTCAAACAGTATTAATTGCAAACATTATTATTCATTAATAATTACAAGCAATATTAATTATTGATAATTACAAGCAATATTAATTATTGATAATTACAACCAGTATTAATCATTCATAATTACTTGTAATGTGCATAATCGTTCTATAGCTTTCGCTATCATTTTTCATAGCTCTTCCCATTTGTTCGGTATCCACAGTTTTAGGCAAAACCGGATGTGGAGCGAAGAGCCCCGCCCATCCCATCGTCATCAACGGATGGTCTGGACTCCCACAGGTATTTAAGGGACGGCTGCCGCTTTTCCCGACAGACAGCTCCTCGACGGTGGGTCAATATGAATGCTCTGGTAAGTTCTACATGGAATTTTCTTGTGATATCTCAGTGATATCTTCACCTCGACAAATTTAATTTTAAAAGTATGTTTCTGATAAATGGATTTTATATTTCAGACTGTGATTTCCGTGGCGGCCCTCGTGGCAAGCGGCAGCGCTTCCTTGCTTGCATACAACGGCGTATATGGAGGTCATCACGGCCTTCTTGGCGCCTATCCTTATGCAGGATATTCTGGTCTGCACCCTTACTCATACGCAGGTGTCCTTCCTGCAGCTGCTTCCTCTCTCCCTCAAAACACCTGTAGTTAAGACAGTAGCTCCTGCACCTGTATCTTACAACGTGGCTCCTAAACCTGTGTCCTACAACGTAGCTCCCTTCGCACCTGTAGCACCTATCCAGTCTCAGTACCATGCTCAGGATGAACTCGGTCAGTACTCCTTCGGTTACGCCGGCGGTCCTTCTTCACGCGCTGAGTCTCGCGACGCCTTCGGTGTTGTCCGTGGTTCATACAACTACGTGGACTCTGAGGGAAAAGTTCAGACTCAGCACTACGTCGCCGACGCCCTTGGATTCCGTGTGTCCGGCACCAACCTGCCAGTGGCTCCCGACGCTCCTGTAGCTGCTCCTCTAGCCGCCCTTCCCGGTCCCCTTCCTGAACCCGTCCATGACACCCCTGAGGTAGCCGCCGCTAAGGCCGCCCACCAACAGGCCTATGACGAAGCCGCAGCCGCCGCCGCTGCCGCCCAGATACCCGCAAGAAGCGCTCCGTGCTTGCGGCTCCTGCCCACGGTGTCTACTCTCCCTCCGTTTCTCATACGGATTCTCCACTCCCCTCCACTACGCCCACCCAACAGCCTATGCTTCTCCTCTTCACTACACTGCCGCCCATCCCGCCTTCACCACCTACAACGCCGCCCACGTCCCCACCACCTACGCCGCGGCCGCTGGACCCGCCCTTCGTGACGCCGAGCTCCTCCGTGTGGTCCACAACCCCGGTCACGCCACCTCCTACCGCGTGCTCAACTGAGTGCCACGAGCTCCTTCACTCACAGTCGCTTGTGTGGACCTGGTGTGTAGAGCACTTGCCTCGGTTCTCACCTTTGACCACACATGTCGCCAGGAATTCCTTGGCGATACATGATGCTTCAAAGGTGTTCAGGTCGAGTGTTGACACTTCCCATGTTAGCCCACATAAGGTACAAAGCAACCATGTAAATTGCAATGTAGGATTTATTTCTGAAAATAAACAAATCTTCTAAATTATAGTTATTTGATCCTTTTCACCTGACGTTCATTCTGCTTAACCAAAAAGAACAAGAACCTATTCTTCCCACATACCGTATAAAAAGAATACAAACTACTGTTGAGTATCCATATATTTTGGCACAATTTTCTTTTTCATTCAAATTTGAATTCGTATTGAAACTATAATATAATATATATATATATATATTATATATATATATATATATATATACGAAAATGTAAATCCGCAAATTCGAGTGTTTGCACTTTCCATGCTAGCCTTCGTAAGAAAATTGTTATTTTTTAAATCAATATGCACTCATATTTCTAGAAAAGAATATGCATATATGATGAGTAACACCAAATTACTAATATCATTTCAAATAAATTTAGTAATAAAACACAAATATAAATCTATATAAAATCCTATCCTGCAAGTTATTTCAACGTCACTCATATCCGCGAAGTGTGTCATATGTTTAAATAATTTCATTAGCTTCAATTAATATGTTTATATATACATATATATATACATGTATATTATATAAAAATGTAAAATACGCAAATTCGAGTGTTTACACTTTCTATGCTAGCCTTTGTAAGAAAAGTGTTATTGCTGAAATCAATATGCAGACATTTCTATAAAGAAAATATGCATATGTGGTGAATAACACCAAATTGCTAATTGATATCATATCAAATAAATATAGTAATAAAAACTAAATAAATCTATATAAGATCATATCCTACAAGTTATCTCATCGTCACTTATCTCCGCGGAGCTTGTCATATGTTTAAATCATTTCATGATCAATGCCTTTTTTTTTTTTTTTTCTTTTCTAGCGTTGGCATATGCAGTAATTCGTCAGTTGAAAGTTTTGTGATATGAATCGAAGCCATATTAGGCTGAAAAACATTGTAACAGTGAAGTTTCTGGACGAACAATTCGGTATCACTGTCTGTAAAAACATTCATTTGATATATACATGGGTATTTACAAAAAAAAAAAAAAAAAAAAAAAAAAAAAAAAAAGGCAGTGGTACTCAACATGCATTCTAACGACACACTGAAATTGTTCCCTAGGCTTCTACGACGCACCAACTACTTCAGTATGTTCATATGAATGAGTTGTATGTGTAGTTACTATATTCACTAGAAAATGTAGATTTTTGTAAATCAGTTTAAATTGTTACCAAGATAATATATATATACATATATATATAATATATATATATATATATATATATATATATATATATATATATAACAAGAACACGCCCTCCTTTCTTGATTATTTTTAAAGAATATTTTTATCTATACACTTTCTCAGTGCAGAATATTACGCGACGCATTTGGAAGGAAGTAGCGACACAAAGGTTGGCTTATGCCGTCAAGTTACTGTTCCTACATAGCATACAAGGATCACTCCCGCCAGTTAGTTTTGTTTAATGAGCACTATACACCGTATTTTCATTATTCTGCCGTCCATTCGTTTTGATTCAGCTTTCTTATAGCTGTTGGTATTACTAGAAACACGACTCTGATAGCAAAGATATTCATTATGGCGAAAACGAATCCCCGTATAACAAATACAAAGGCAAAATCACAGTTTGAAAAAAATACTATTCAATTTTCACTAAATAGGGAAAATATAACATACAAGACAGGCGCACGAAAACTACTAACAGTTAATCTTTTCCATGAGTGTACAGTAGTGTATCTATTTCACTTACGACATATATGTGTTTGACATAAGTATGTTTCTTGTTAAAGACCCCACTAAGATAAGAGAAAAAAAACAGAAATTAAAATGAATTATAACTAACATCATTTTGCCTTTCCTAAAGATACCAATGAATAACTTTCTATCTATATATATATATACATATATATACAAATATACGTTACATATATACAAACATAAGTATACATACATAATTCCGCATATATTATACATGTATACATTTTGACAAGCGTGTTTCCGACATATCGCCAGTTCTGTTCTTAGTCATATCACGTATTGATCATGTCTTAGTTCTCACTCTCATTTTCAAATTTCTTTATACCATTCTGTCTATATTCGCACCCATACACGTATCCGGATGTGGAACAAGGAGCCCCGCCCATCGTCATCAATGGTTGGTCAGGATGTCCACAGGTATATAAGGGACGACTACCGCTTTTCCCGACAGACAGCTCCTCGACGGTGGGTCAACATGAATGCTCTGGTAAGCTCTACAAGGAATTTTCTTGTGTATATTTCAGTGATATCTTTCACCTCGACAATGTGATTACAAAAATGTTTCTGATAAATGGATTTTACATTTCAGACTGTGATTTCCGTGGCGGCCCTCGTGGCTAGCGGCAGCGCTTCCTTGCTTGCATACAACGGCGTATATGGAGGCCATCACGGCCTTCTTGGCGCCTATCCTTATGCAGGATATTCTGGTCTGCACCCTTACTCATACGCAGGTGTCCTTCCTGCAGCTGCTCCTCTCTCCCTTAAAACACCTGTAGTTAAGACAGTAGCTCCTGCACCTGTATCTTACAACGTGGCTCCTAAACCTGTGTCCTACAACGTAGCTCCCTTCGCACCTGTAGCACCTATCCAGTCTCAGTACCACGCTCAGGATGAACTCGGTCAGTACTCCTTCGGTTACGCCGGCGGTCCTTCTTCACGCGCTGAGACTCGCGACGCCTTCGGTGTTGTCCGTGGTTCATACAACTACGTGGACTCTGAGGGAAAGGTTCAGACTCAGCACTACGTCGCCGACGCCCTTGGATTCCGTGTGTCCGGCACCAACCTGCCAGTGGCTCCCGACGCCCCTGTAACTGCCCCTCTGGCCGCCCTTCCCGGTCCCCTTCCCGAACCCGTCCAGGACACCCCAGAGGTAGCAGCCGCTAAGGCCGCCCACCAACAGGCCTATGACGAAGCCGCAGCCGCCGCCGCTGCCGCCCCAGACACCCGCAAGAAGCGCTCCGTGCTTGCGGCTCCCGCCCACGGCGTCTACTCTCCCCTCCGTTTCTCATACGGATTCTCCACTCCCCTCCACTACGCCCACCCAACAACCTATGCTTCTCCTCTTCACTACACTGCCACCCACCCCGCCTTCACCACCTACAACGCCGCCCACGTCCCCACCACTACGCCGCGGCCGCTGGACCCGCCCTCGTGACGCCGAGCTCCTCCGTGTGGTCCACAACCCCGGTCACGCACCTCCTACGCGTGCTCAACTGAGTGCCACGAGCTCCTTCACTCACAGACGCGCTGTGTGGACCTGGTGTGTAGAGCACTCGCCTCGGTCTCACCTTTGACCAGCACACATGTCGCCAGGAATTCCTTGGCGATGCATGATGCCTGTCAAAGGTTTCTTCAGGTCGAGTGTTGACACTTCCCATGTTGGCCCACACAATGTATAAAGCTTATCATGTAAATCACAATGTAAAATACATTTCTGATAAATAAACAAATATCTAAATTATATGTTTCACCCTTCTCAACTGACGTTAATTCCCAGGTCTGCTGTTGGAAACAGAACATTTCAATGATATATACATCTTTTATAAAGATTAAGATATATATTTCTTGATGAAAAGGTAAAAGAAGAAAAGGTTTGGGTAGACGAGAACCTAGTGTTCCCGCATACCATATATGAAGAAAAAACAATCAATTGCTGCTGAATATTTTCTTTCGTTAAAACTTGAATTCGTAAAGACTTTTTTTTTTATGAAAATGTACATCAGTAAAGTCAAGCGTTTTCACTTTCCATGCTAACCTTCATAAACAATGAAAATGTTATTGTTGAAAGTAAAAGTCATTTCTAAGAAATCAAATATATATGTGGTAAATTAACCCCAGTAACAAAGAAATGTCATATCAAATGAATATAAAAAATAGAAATCTATATGAAATTATATCCTGCTATTCATCTCATCATCATCTTATGTTCATCTCATTTCTGCTCCATCAGCTACGCATTGCTAATTGCCAACGCTTGTGTTAGCGTTGGCATAACCAGTAATTCGTCAGTTAAATGTCTCGTTTTACAAGAATCGATTCCATTTTAGACGAGAAACACTATTAGTGACGTTTCTGGGCAAACTGTCCCATTCAGATTATATAACCAGAGAAGACTTTGTTGCATATCCGTATGGATCCGTCAGCAACGTGCACTGTCTTCCTTTCTGCTGATGTCCAATCAAGCTGCTGCCTAATTTTTACTTGTACAGTGGCTTTCCTCCTGCCGACAGTCTCGCCGCTTCCCACATCCTCCGCCTTCACCCTTATGCCGGCCATCCTTCGCACATACCGCCTGATCCTCCGACCTGACCTGGTCTCCCTTCGCTTCTGGTCTCGTGTCCTCACCTGCCTGTCTTCGACATGTTGCCTCTTTCTCTTTTTCATACTTCTTGCTCTTCCCTCTCCCTTCAAACCTGAAGATGGATTTCAGGAGGATTCCGAAACTCTTGCTTCATTTATTTTAATAAATCTAGTGTGTGCATTGTTATTCCTTCTACCGCACACACATATATACAGATGTGTGTGTGTGTGTTTACTCGAGTAAGTTTCTTTTCCAATGTAAATATTTCATATCAAGTATTCAAACATGAATTGTCTGTTTATGGCAGTCTGATGACACACTAAAGTTATTTCTTAGGATTCTACGACTAAAACTACTTCAGTAATATATTCATATGAATGTGTTTGAGTGTAACCATTATATTCCCCTAAAAATTTAAATTTCTAGAAATTAATTGATTAAAGTGGTTACTAAGGTACTCGAACACTAATATTTGACTGGACTGAAAAAGTCTTTGCATATTTTGTGGGGCATTTGAAAATACGCTTTGGTACTTTTTTTTTTTTTTTTTTTTTTTTTTTAGAATATCATCACATAACCGATTTTGGTATCGACGGTTTCCATTCGTTCTCTACTATCCAAATATATCGAAATTATGCTGCGCCCCCCCCATTACCGATAATATTGGTCTCGATAATAAGGGAGGGCATGAAAGGTAACGGGAAATTGCGGAGTAAAACATAAGTAGAATACAGTGGACACGTAACTATAGTAATAATATACGATGAATAAGTCACTCCAATGTATAATGCGACCCCCTCCCTCTAGGGGGCTGTCGCCCACCAACCTCTGCCCTGGAGGACAAAGAATCCATCATGTATGAGAGAATCAGTGTCCCAGCTGCGAGCCCACAGCTCAGCGGCATCCATCAATCAGGTTTGTGCCTTATAATTGCTAGGTACACACTGCCGTGTTCGCCCCGCATATAGATCGCACGCTCTATCCTGAGGTGAATTCCTGGAGGATTTTTGTGTTTCTCAGCTTTGATTAGGGCGACAGGGACGCATTCAGCAACATAATGAGGTATTATCATCACTATGTTATGTTATTGTTAGTTTACCCCACAATTTCCTGGTACATTTTATGCTCTCCCCTGCTATCGGGTCCAAGAAAGGGGGGTTTCAGGGGGTTGCGCGACATAATTCCTCCGTTTATGTGAAGTAGACGGTGGCAGGAATCCATCGATACCAAAATCGCGGCGATCGGATATGCGAAGGTATTGTGAAAAAATTAATGCACTTTTTCATATGACGGAGGGAGGGAACTCGTGACACAAAGGTTTGGAACCTCAGATAGGTAAATAGGTAGAGAGAGAGTCAAAGAGAGAAGGGGAAAGAGAAGAAACTTGAATAGGTAGATAGGGGTGAGAGAAAGAAATAAACACACACAAACAGATAGATGAATGGGTAGGCAGAGTCAGAGAGAGAGAAAGAAACAAACACACAGATATGTAAATAGGTAAACTGAGTCAAAGAGAGAGGGGGTGAGAGAGAGAGAAACAAACACAGGTGAATAGGTAGACAGAGTCAGAGAGAGAAACAAACACAAACAAACAGATAGGTGAATTGGTAGACAGAGTCAGAGGGAGAAGAGGTGAGAGAGAGAAACACAAACACATACTAACAAATCGAGTCAGAAAGGGGGGGGGCTGAGAGAGAGAAACACAAAGGGATAGGTGAAGAGGTAGACTAGAGAGAGGGGAGTGAAAGAAAGAGAATCACACACAGACAGATAGGTTAATAAGTAAATAGTCTGAGAGAGACAGGGGATGAGAGAGAGAGAGATGGAGTCAGAGAGTGAGAAAGCGAGAGGGAGAGGGAGAGAGACTGTATGAAGCAGAGAGGGAGCGAAGGAGTGAGCGAGTGTGTGAAAGACAGAGAAAAAAAATAAGAGAGATGACGCGAGAATGAATAAATGAAAACAAGAAAGAAAGAGTGATAAAATGAAATGAGAGATAGAGAGTGAGAGAGGGAGGGGAGAAAAAGAGAGGGGGAGAGATAGAGGTAGTGGGGCAGACATAGGGTGTGTGAGAGATGGAGGGAGGAGAGAGAGGGGGTAGATTGAAAGAAAGTCAGTGAGATAATGAGAGAGTTATGTAAATGCACCAGTATCTATTTTTTCGATACGGCTTGAGAAAAACACCATAGCGATGCCAGTAAAACGAAACCGTTATTGAGAAGCTAAGGCGATACCGATACCAATATAAATGTATCGATCGATACATATCGCAGTTGCATGTATTCCGTTACTGCCCATCTCTAATTACTAACATTATCTTGCCTTTTTGAAAGAGAAAAATGAATAGTTTTCTCTATATATAAGTATATATTACATTACATATATACATACATATGTAGAGATACACACGCATGTGTATACATTTTTATATGTATACATTTTAAATGTTTTCGGGACATTACCAGTTCTGATCTCAGAGGTCATAGCACATATTATTCATGACTTGTGTCATAGTTCTCAGTCTCATTCTCAGGATTGTTCATTCCATGTTTTCTATATTTTCACCCATAGACATATCCGGATGTGAAAGGTAGAACCACGCCCATCCCATCGCCATCAGCTGATGGTCTGGACGTCCGCTGGTATATAAGGGACGGCTGCCGCTTTTCCCGACAGACAGCTCCTCGACGGTGGGTCAACATGAATGCTCTGGTAAGCTCTACGACTCGGAAATTTCTGTGAATATCTCAATAACTTTTCACTCCAACAGTACATAATTTCAAAAATATGATTCTGATAGATGGATTCTACTTTTCAGACTGTGATTTCCGTGGCGGCCCTCGTGGCTAGCAGTAGCGCCTCCTTGCTTGCATACAACGGCGTATATGGAGGCCATCACGGCCTTCTTGGCGCCTATCCTTATGCAGGTTATTCTGGTCTGCACCCTTACTCATACGCAGGTGTCCTTCATGCGGCTGCTCCTATCGCCCTCAAAACACCTGTAGTTAAGACCGTCGCTCCTACACCTGTATCTTACAACGTCGCTGCCGCTCCTCTTGCTTACAACGTAGCTCCCTTCGCACCTGTAGCACCTATCCAGTCTCAGTACCACGCTCAAGACGAGATCGGTCAGTACTCCTCGGTTACGCCGGTGGTCCTTCTACACGCGCCGAGACTCGCGACGCCTTCGGTGTTGTCCGTGGTTCATACAACTACGTGGACTCTGAGGGAAAGGTTCAGACTCAGCACTACGTGGCCGACGCCCTTGGATTCCGTGTGTCCGGCACCAACCTGCCAGTGGCTCCCGACGCCCCTGTAACTGCCCCTCTGGCCGCCCTTCCCGGTCCCCTTCCCGAACCCGTCCAGGACACCCCAGAGGTAGCCGCCGCTAAGGCCGCCCACCAACAGGCCTATGACGAAGCCGCAGCCGCTGCCGCTGCCGCCCCAGACACCCGCAAGAAGCGCTCCGTCCTTGCGGCTCCCGGCCTCGGCGTCTACTCTCCTCTTCGTTTCTCCTACGGATTCTCCACTCCCCTCCACTACGCCCACCCAACAGCCTATGCTTCTCCCCTTCACTACACTGCCGCCCATCCCACCTTCACCACCTACAACGCCGCCCACGTCCCCACCACCTACGCCGCCGCCGCCGGACCCGCCCTCCGTGACGCCGAGCTCTTCCGTGTGGTCCACAACCCCGGTCACGCCACCTCCTACCGCGTGCTCAACTGAGTGCCACGAGCTCCTTCACTCACAGTCGCTTGTGTGGACCTGGTGTGTAGAGCACTCGCCCGAACATTCATTTGACTTTTATGTCCGTAAAGCGAAACCCTTTACGATGTGTATCATGGGTGTAGTGTTGACACCTGCCATGTCATACTATATACATTCAAAGAGCGCAGTCATGTCAATGATATTAAGAAATATAGCATCATTATAATTATGCTATTATGGAATCTTGTAAATACATAGTGAGAAAGTAACAAGTAATTAATTTGCCTGAAATATTAGCATTCGCAACCATGATTGCTTTTACTTACAAATCACAAATGTTTCTAGAATGTGTGCCTTTACGTGTGCATTCGTATATGATAAAACACTATAGAAGAAAATAATCACAAAAAAATTATCTATCTCGTCTGCCTAAATCCCAGAGTGATTCCTTTTTATCGAAATGTACTTGTACTTCTGTTTTTATCTCTACTCTTTCTCGCTTTTCAATCACTCATTTTTCTTTAACCTTTTCTTACACGCTCTCCCTTAGGGTGCCGTCGCAACGAAAATTTTCAAAAATACTCGATTTTTTTATTATTATTATTTCCTGTAATCTATTGGGCTTTGGCAATCTCGTGACGTAATATTTTTGCTAAATATGTAAAAGTAAAGGAGTTATGACTAAATCTCCGACCCCCCCGACCCCCGCTCCGATGTTTACATTGTCACGTCCGTGAAAATTTACTCGACAATTTTTTTTTTCGTATTTTTTCGGTTTACATTGGAATTCTCTGGTAGCTAGCTGGGAACTCTGTTTACCCATCAGTTGATTACCAAGACTGGGGCTCTGGGACAAAAAAAAATCCACCAGAAAATCAGAAAGAAAGGTTTCCAGCTCCAAGCTCCATGACACCATACCGCAGACGTACAGCCTCATCACACAGTAAGGGTACACTATTAATTGTAGATGTTAGTTTAGTATATAATAAACGTAATGTGATAGGAAATACTTCTAAATCGCAACTGCAGCAGTTGTTTATACATTTAAATACCTCACGTCGTCAGGTTAGGCCTTATAAACCATGTGGTCCAACGGGAATTTCTACAATAATTTGCAGCTATTGCCACTAGTACTTTGCAAAAGGGGGGGACAATGTACCAGCTACACTTCAGAATACTATGTGAACGCAATAGAATGCAGCACGATTGCTGCATGGATTAGAATTCTAAAAAAAAAAAAAAAAAAAAAAAAAAAAAAAAAAAAAAAATCGAGGGAAATCCAAAATTTCAGCATTGTCAGCAATTTTTTAATTCATCCATAAATAATTGGGCGATTCTAATGGGGTTTGGATCATTTAAAAGCTGAATATATTTGCGATGATTTTCTTAGACAAAATTTTCTTTTTAGGTAATAGTAGTCCATATATCATATTGTGATGTTCATAAGACTAGACTTTTAGAAAAAAAAAAAATAATTCCCACTAAACTAAAACGAAATTTAAAAGTCCGGTCCTTGCAACTTATAGGTATTGCTATAGACTATAGGTGGTATTTTTTCAAGATTGTTCAATGGATAAGTGCGTTTATAAAGAGGCTGTGATTGTTCAAAAACTTTTTCGTTAATAACTTAATTATTTATTAGCCAAATGATACGAATCTTGGTGGTGTTTATCACTTTATATTTATGTGTAACATATTAAAAAATCACGAATATCCGATCATAACTGACGAACTTTGCCCTCGAGCGCGACGGCCCCCTTTAGCGCTCTTTATCTCTCTCGCCCTCACCACCCCCATCACGCACACATACACACACACACACAGTGCATGCAGATGCTAAACAATGGAAAACCGCGGATGACGATAGCTGATCCACCTTTAGTATATACATATATGTGTGTGTGTGTGTGTGTGTAGATCTATATGTAGATCAATACATACATATATAAATATATATGTTCATATATATACATATATATGTATATATACATATAAACATATACATGTGTGTATATATACACATTGCTATTAGTTCAATAATCCTTGTTGGAATTCCTCTCATTCTCAGGATCTCCCAGAGTGACTCCCGATACACCGTATCGAACACCTTGAGGTCAATGTAGGCTACGAGCAGCCAGCCCAACTCACGACGGCGCTCAACAATGACTCGAAGCGCAAGGATACGGTCTATTGTGGACTTATCAGGAGTGAATCCAGAATGTTCCGGCCTCTGATGCGTCTCTGAAGGATGTGGGCAAGAACCTTGACTGATATACTGAGCAGTGTGATGCCTCAGTGGTTGCTGCAGTTCCATCGGCCCCCCTTCCCCTTCCAGAGATGGATGACCACACACACAGCAGCCAGGCAGTATGCAATCCCCATGCCATAGGTTCACCACCAGCCTTTAACAGTTCAGCTGGAATGCCGCAAATACCCGCTGCTTTGCCACTCTTCAGCTTGGATATTGGCTCCTTAACTTCAGTTAGGGAGGGTGGATCCTCACTGATGGGTGGGTCCGGCAACGGAATCACGGCACTACCCGCATCCAAGTTAACTATTGGTGGGTCAACCTGGTACAACTGCTCAAAATACTCAGCCCAACACTCCCGCACTGCAACAGGATCTGAGATGATCTGGCCAGTTACTAAGCAAACTGCTATCACCTGTGAAGAGGGCTTGGAGTTCAGCTTTCTCAGGGCTTGGTATGCAGGTCGAAGGTCATTTACTAAGAAATGGCCTTCGACCTCCTCGGCAAGACTCCTAATAAACTGTTCCTTGTCCCTTCTTAACAGAGACCGAGTTCTACGCACCTGAAAACGGTGCAAATCCCGATCCCCTGTCAGGCGAGCCGCACGGCAAGCATCTTTGGCAATAAAACACATGAAGCCACATATTAGCTTCAGTCTCAATACCATTATACGCTCAACGACTGGAGTAACCACTATCACCGAGGGCTGGAGCCTACTGGAGATAGCTACGGCTACTCCCTGAAGATGGTGACCATCGCTGCCGCCTGACCAGTAGTAGCTACCTACACTGATCATGCCGCTGCAAGGTCTTCTCACCTCAGAGAGAGCAGCCACCCCAACTCTCAGCCTCCCCAGTTCCCTCGATAGTAGAGGCAACCTATCATCCTGACGCAAAGAGCGTATATATATATAGATAGGTAGATATAGACATATAGATATATATGTATGTATATTCATAACTACATGTATATGCATGTATATATGTATATATGTATACATATGTCCATGTATGCATATACATACATATGCATACACACACACACATACATATATATGCACATATATGTATGTGTGTGTGTGTGTCATAAGCGAAATGCCGCACAGCAGTCAAAGCCAACTGCATGATACTCTCACTCGTCCGAATCGCTTATGTTACTATTGTAGCAATAGCACCTTTCATTCCGGAGCCCAATGCAATGGTCTGCGTTACCTTGGCGGAGAATCACCGTTCTAAAGAAGCATAAAACAAGAGAATAATAAAAAGCAGGAGGTAAATGCTATAAAGAAAATTTAGACCAATGGCAAAGTTTTTGTCGGTTTGGATTCTTTTTTTCTTCTCGCTAAGAAATGGTGCCACAGATCCGAGTTCTCAATAATGTGATGTTATTTTCTCGTTTGGGATATACCTTCCTTTTGTCATATGATTATTCATTCATCTTCATAATCAGGCAAAGAAAGCTTTACCATACGAAAATCTCCGTAGTAAAACCTAGAAGTAAAGTAGCTTGAGTGTAGACTATTTTAAGCATAGAAGATAACGTTAGATAAATAACGGTGAAAAAAAAAACAGTTTTCACGCGAACAACGACGATAAAAAGTAAAAGAATCTTAATTTTCTTCTCAAGAACAATAAGCGATGCAAACTTACTTTGAAAATAGAAAGAAGAATAAGCGAAATATAGAATATAGATATATATTACAAGCATTTACAAAGATAGATAAGCAATATATAAAAGATAGGGATAGAGAAACAAATAGACAAGTAGGAAGATAGTCAAATAAATAGACAAAGAAATAGAAATATAGATAGGTAGGTTAGGTAAATAGACAAATAGACAAGTGTACATATTCACATACGTATAGTTATATGTGTTCATAAAAAATATGGAATATACTAAAATATGAACGAATTACGTGATGGGCAAGAATTTTGAGGTTTTGACAACTGACTTTGTATTAGACCAGCTGTTGCAGTGTTTCGCAAAATATTAATGGATTTCAGAAGGGCGGTGCTGATGAGCGCTTGCTTGGGTAAACAAATTTAATAATTTCATCATAGATAAAAGAAAATAAAAACAATTATATACATTTTTTCATCTATTAACCTATAACACGTCGAAAGCTCTTGATTTTTAAATTTTATCTATTTCATGAAATCAATTATTATATTCTACCTGTTTTGATACAGTGGTTGAAGCAAATGGAGTTCAGCCAATAATGGTTAGTGATTCGTGGTTAGCTGCTTGTTATTTTTTCGTTAAAATCAGTAGACTTTTATTTTCTAAAAAATTGGTTCTGACTTTTCTACAACTAACCTGATGTACTATGATTATATATATGCATACTGTACTATGTATATATGTGTATGTATATATTCTTTTTAAAAATATTTAGGTAGCTGAATATACATATATATTCTTTATAAGAATGTTGAAGTAGCAGAATATATATACATGTGATATTTTTTACGAGTTTTGAAGTAGCAGAATATATTTATATATTCTTTTTAAGAATGTTGAAGTAGCGGTCCATCTCAATATGACATTTTAATATTTTCATCGGGGTATTGTTCTCATTTTTATTTTCCAATGATAGTTTTCACTGTTTGACGAAAACCCATTTCATATAGCATTTATCTCTCTTGCAAGCTTCTGATTCATTTTTGTATATGTTTAATTAATTATTGTAAGGTTATGCGCGTATTTTCAAAGATAGAAAGCTAGTCATAATATGGCATAAGAATCTGAAACAACTATAGTAAATAATTTTCTTGTTTGCTTTATTTGCGGTTTCGTCTAACGCTCTCAATATTCTTTTATAATTCTTAAAGTCAGTTATTAAAAAATAATAATAACCCAGCAACCAACAGAATGTGAAATGACTATGGTATTGTTAGACCTTGAAATATTCAGGCAGGGGACTCTTACTTTCTCAATGAGCACCTCGCCCCAGTCTGTTTGTTTATTTTGTCCTTCATTTTTTTCTTCTTTCTTTTCTTCTTTTTCCTTTATTTGCCCGTCCTCATGATGCCTTTTGGGCTTATGGTATCATATCTACCATTCATGAGTCTCTCATGGCTAAAATGAAGGCAAAAAGATTAAAAAATATATATCTAGATTTCCGCCAATGGGTATACTCGAACTTGAAAGGTAGTGCCCCGCCCATCCCATCGCCATCAGCTGATGGTCTGGACTCCCACAGGTATATAAGGGACGGCTGCCGCTTTTCCCGACAGACAGCTCCTCGACGGTGGGTCAACATGAATGCTCTGGTAAGCGCCAAACAGTGGATTTTGTAATGCATAATTTTGTGTGATTTTATAATCATGAGGCTAGTGAGACGAATACGTCAAAAGTGTGTTTCTGACCAAAGATTGTTTCCTTCCAGACTGTGATTTTGGTGGCGGCCCTCGTGGCTAGCGGTAGCGCCTCCTTGCTTGCGTACAACGGCGTATATGGAGGCCATCACGGCCTTCTTGGCGCCTATCCTTATGCAGGATATTCTGGTCTGCACCCTTACTCATACGCAGGTGTCCTTCCTGCAGCTGCTCCTATCACCCTCAAAACACCTGTAGTTAAGACCGTCGCTCCTGCACCTATCACATACAACGTCGCTGCCGCTCCTCTTGCTTACAACGTAGCTCCCTTCGCACCTGTAGCACCTATCCAGTCTCAGTACCACGCTCAGGATGAGATCGGTCAGTACTCCTTCGGTTACGCCGGCGGTCCTTCTTCACGCGCTGAGTCTCGCGACGCCTTCGGTGTTGTCCGTGGTTCATACAACTACGTGGACTCTGAGGGAAAGGTTCAGACTCAGCACTACGTCGCCGACGCCCTTGGATTCCGTGTCCGGCACCAACCTGCCAGTGGCTCCCGACGCCCCTGTAACTGCCCCTCTGGCCGCCCTTCCCGGTCCCCTTCCCGAACCCGTCCAGGACACCCCAGAGGTAGCAGCCGCTAAGGCCGCCCACCAACAGGCCTATGACGAAGCCGCAGCCGCTGCCGCTGCCGCCCCAGACACCCGCAAGAAGCGCTCCGTCCTTGCGGCTCCCGGTCTTGGCGTCTACTCTCCTCTCCGTTTCTCCTACGGATTCTCCGCTCCCCTCCACTACGCCCACCCAACAGCCTATGCTTCTCCTCTTCACTACACTGCCGCCCATCCCGCCCTCACCACCTACAACGCCGCCCACGTCCCCACCACCTACGCCGCCGCCGCCGGACCCGCCCTCCGTGACGCCGAGCTCCTCCGTGTGGTCCACAACCCCAGCCACGCCACCTCCTACCGCGTGCTCAACTGAGTGCCACGAGCTCCTTCACTCACAGTCGCTTGTGTGGACCTGGTGTGTAGAGCACTTGCCCGAACATTCGCTTGACTTTCACATAAAGGAAGCGGAAAGCTTGATCATAGATTTGGGATGTCTCGGGTGAAGTGTTGACACCTGCCATGCCTTGTGTTCACACTTGAAAAGCATAGTCATGTTAGCAAAACAATGAAATACTCTATCTTTTGAAAATATATGAAAGAAAATAATCTTGTCAATGATTTACCTTAACCTATCAATGATTGTCCTGGTAAATGATTAATAGTCAGTACGAGTATAAAATATATTTATACATATGTGTAATATATATATATATATATACATATGCATGCGTGTATATATTTAGTATATATATGATTATATAAATATGTATATATATGAATATACATAAATATGTATATTATATATAAATATACATATTATATAATATATATATATATATATATATATATATATATACGTGGTATATGTGTATACATACATACATATATATGTATATATGCATGTGTGTGTGTGTATCTGTATGTGTGCATATATAAATATATATGTGCATATGCATATATATTATACATATATTGATATATACAACATAACAATATATATACATACTTAAACACATATATGAATGCATGTACAGTAATATATACATGGATATGTTGGCTATATATATGGCATATATCTGTATTGTTGTGTGTAGTG
>NW_020869838.1:212202-222690 GCF_003789085.1 Penaeus vannamei | reverse complement strand
TGAGGGGAAAAAAAAAGAGGGAGAAAGAGACAAAAGAAGAGAAGAGAGGGAGATGGAGGAGGGGAGCAGAGAGTGAGAAAAAAGAAGATTGAAAAGAACACGATAAAAAAAAGAGAAGGAGCAGAGGAGAAAGAGATCTGAGTTTAAAGAGCCGGAAAGAGAGAGCGACGATAAGGAAAAAGAGATAAGAAGCAAGAAGAGAGAGAGGAGAGACGGAGGAAAAAAAAATCGGTTAAAAAGGGAAAGAAACCAGTGAAAAAATAATCATAAGGAAAGTTAACGACCACCATTAATATAGAGACTTAGCGAAAAAAAAAATGTAAGAAAAATTGGAGTAATAAATGATCATATCGTGTCGTTCTTATTTATCTATCTATCTTCTGTAATGATTTATCTAACTATTTATCGATTTACAATAATGTTTTATGTAATATGTATCACGTCATTTCTTTTTGTAACTATTCCATTATCCCTTTCAATGCATAGAAAAAAGAGATTAAGAAAAAGAAGAAATAAAAAAAATATATATTATGTATATCACAACCTCAAAGATCAAAAAGTACACACATGGAACACACAAGTACAAGAATAACTAAAAAGAGACATCATTAAAGTTATTAAAATGAGAAAACTTAACAATAGCACGGTAACAAGTTTTTTTTCGATTTTCTTTTCTTTTCTTTGTTTCTTTCTTTATTTTTTTTCTTTTTTTTTTTTTTTTTTTTTTTTTTTTTTTTTTTTTTTTTTTTTATGCTATTTTTTTCTTTTTTTGATTGGTGACATCTCTTCGCAGAGAAAGAAAGGGAAAAAGCAAATATTATGGATGAAAAAAAAGGAGACAACTAAGTAACAGAGCATAATTAAAAGCATAATGTTCCAAGAAGAAAACGCAATCATCAAACAAACCCAAAAGAGATAAACAATGTGTGGAGCGACAAGGCAGGAAGAGAGAAAAATCAAAGGATGGAGAAGGACCAGATTGAGAGAATGGCCAACCCGCTCGGCTGAATGAGCGTTGGGGGGCCGAACAGATTAGAGCCTGCGGACAAACTCGCGAGGTCGCCGCGACTTATTTGCGTAGCGACAGCAAGGGGCCTCTCTCCGCTATAACGGGACTGCGCAGTGCACTCCTCTAGCGTCTCCGGCAATCGACCAGCATGGAGAAGACTAGAAGAGACTGAAGAGCAAGCAAGACAGGAAAGAGAAGAAAGTATGAAGAGGTGGAAAGAGAGGGCAGAAGAAGAGACGAGATGGAGAAGGAGAGCGAGGACGGGAGACATTTTGAGGGAGTGACGCGTGAGAACCATTCTCGCCTGAATATGCTACAATCATTGCCAAAGGTAAACCGAGTTACGCCCATGCTCACGGACTATACGCCAAGCCAGGATCACCATTAGGTTTTGAGGTACCCCTACTTCTGCTACAGAAATGGAGAGAAGAGAGAGAGAGAGATGAGAGAGAGAGAAGCAGAGATGAGAGGATCGAAGGACGGAGCCCGAGCGGACGAGTGACACCGACGAGGGCGAAGATGAGAGAGGAAGAGAGAGACGAGACAGGAGGAGAGAGAAGGTGAGAGAAGAGAGATGTCAGAGCGATTGACATGGATGGACTAGAGCAGGAGAGTCTGTGGGAAATGAGGGAGAGCATCGCAGAGAGAGAGAGAGAGAGAGCACGAGAGAGAGAGAGAGAGGAGAGGGAGAGGGAGCAAGAGATGAGAAGTGAGGGAAGAGAGAGAGAGGAGAAGGAGGACGTATGACGGGAGATAGAGAGAGTAGGAAGAGAGGAGAGGTTCGCGAGAACTAAGTGAGGAGAGAGAGAGAGAGGGGAGAGAAGAGAGATGAGAGAAGCGTTGACAAGGAGAGTCGAGAGAGAAGGAGAGAGAGAGAGGAGAAGAGAGAGATGAGAGAGAGAGAACGAGAGAAGGGACGAGAGAGAGAGAGATGAGACGAGAGAGAGAGAGATGAGAAGAGAGAGACGATGAGAGAGAAGATGAGGAGGACGATAGAAGACGAGAGGGAAGATAACGATTATATGAGACGAGGAGAGAGGGACGACAGACAGACAGAGCAGAGACAGAAACAGAGAGATAGAGAATAGATAGAGAGAGAATCGAGAGAAAGAGAGAAAGAGAACACAGAGGGAGGGAGATTCAAGATACAAAACGAAGCGGAAAAAAATTAATAGCAATAAATAGCGTTGAGAAATGACAATAACGATAAATGTTGTGATAATGATGATCATGATAGTAATGATAATGAAAAACTAAATAAATGATAATTGAATAATAAATAATACATATAATAATAATAATATAAATAATAATAGATATACATATATAATAATAATATACATAATGAATGACAATGAATAATACCGGGATAGCATAATTGCAGTGAAGTAGAATTGGAAGTAATTATTATAGATGAGAATTAGATTATATATAATATGATAGTAGATAATACTGAAATACTACATACTAATAGATGAGTAATGTAATAATAATAACCAATTAATCCATGATAAGAGATGATAACAATGAAGTACAACAGATATAATAAATCGGCGATAATTGAATGAATTATAAAGATAAAAAAATAGAAAATTAACAACAGAAATAAATGACAAAACAAAAAGATGATAATAATGATAAAGAATGATGATGATGAATGATCGAATGATAATAATAATACTATAATAATAATAATATGAATAATAATAAATATGATAATACATAATGATATATCAATAATAATAATAATAATAATAATAATAATAATAATAATAATGATAATATCGTATAATAATAATAATAATAATCAATAATAATTAATAATAGATAAGTGGAAGAAAAGAAAAAAGGAGAAATCCGAAAAAGTAAACTACAGAAGAAAAAGTGAGATCAGAAAAATGAAAGAAATAATAAGGAGAAAATAAAAAGAAAATGTGGAGCAGAGAGGAAGGAGAGGAGAAGAAATCAATAGGAAGAGGAGGAAAAAGAAGAAGAAGGAAGAGCGAAACGGAGCAAAGAAGAAGAAGGAAGAAATATGAGGAATCAAGAAGAAAGGAGAGAAAGGAAGAGGAGGCGCCGCCCCCCCCACCCTCTGACCACAAGCAACGGGTTCACGGCCAACGAACGTCGAGCGGGGAACGGGTTTGACACTCTCTTTGCCCCGAAGAAGGATTTCCTGTTTGCACAAGAAACCCCTGTAGATGACCTTGGCCACATTTTCTACCTTGTCTGTTTTCTTTCTTTCTTTCTGCTTGCTTTTCTTCTTCTTATCTTTCATTTGTCTTGTCTCTTCTTTTTTTTTCTTTCTGTTTTCTTCTTCTTCTTCTTCTTCTTTTTCTCTTCTTTTTCTTCTTCTCTTTTTTCCTCTTTTCTTCTTTTCTCTTTTTCTTCTTTCTTTCTCTTCAGTTTCTTTTTTTTCTTTTCTTCTTTTTCTTTTCTTACTTCTTTGTTCCTTTCTTACAATCTCTGAATTTCTTATTTTTTTATTCTCTTTGTGTTTATGTATGTTATTTTCTCTTCCTTCACTTTCTTTTTTTGAGTTATTTTTTCCTGTTTTTCCTTCCTTCTCTTTTTCTTGTTTTTTTGTTTTTTTTGCTCTTTGTTATTTCTTTTCGTTCATTATTACTCATCCCCCTCTCCCCATTCTCTCCCCTCAATTCTGCCTCTCCCCTTCTTCCGCCTCATCCCCTTTCCCCCCCCCTCTCCCCCTCCTCTCCCTCATTCCCCTTTCCCCTCCCCTATTCCCCTCTTCTCCCCCCCTCTTCCTATCCCTTTTTCCCCTCCTCTCTCTCCTCTACTCCCCTCATCCACCTCTTCCCCGTCATCCCCTTCTCCCCTCTTCCCCCTCATCCCTTTTTCCCCTTGCCCCTTAAACGCCCAAGGCAAAAGAGTATGGCACGTGTCCCATCCACTCTCTATTTCGGGCAAAAGGGTTAAAAGAAGCAGAGCAAATGATTCTAATAGCATTATACACTGTTGTAATTTTAATCTCAATAAACTTTGTGTGTACTCTTGTGTGTGTGTGTGTGTATGTGTGCTGTGTTGTGTGTTGTGCGGTTGTGTTGTTTTCTCATGTGTGTTCGCTGTGTTTGCGGTTCACGATCTTGTGTTGTGTTTTGTCCTGTAGCGCCGGATGTTGTTGTGTTTGTCTTGTGCCTCCTGCTGTGTGTGTGCGTGTGTTCTCTGTTGTGTGTTGCGTGTGGTATTTGTGTGTGTGTCGACTCATCGTGTGTTGTGTTTTGTATGTGTGTGTTTCTGTGAGTGTGTCATCTCCTCTCCTGCTCGAACCGCATCGTACCCACGTTCGCTCTACTGTTGTTTTGGTGTCGTGTTTGTTGTATGTGTAATGATTATAAGACTCTCAACTCCAAAGTGTGTGATTTCTGTGTTTTTATGTTGCGATGTTGAATCCATCTCTGTGCTATCTCGTGGTAACATATGTGACGTTGTGCGTAGTATGGAATTTGCATATTGTCTTCTTATTTTGTACTCTTATATTCTAAATATATAATAGCTAAAGTATATATACTATTATTAATATATTATATACTATAATATAGCGAGAAATTAGATAGATAGATAGATAGTATGGCATAGGAACGAATAGATAGAAGACTAGATAGCATAAATAGATAGATAGATAGATATGGTAGATACATGGGAATGATAGAGAGATAGATAGATATAATTAGACAAGAAGATAGATAAATAATAGAATAGATAAGATGGATAGATAGATAGGTAAGATAGAATAGTATAGTACAGATAGATAGAAGATAAATAGATAGATAGATAGAATAGTGATAAGTATAGATTAAGCGATAGTGACTAGACACATTTAGATCAGATAGATAGATAGATAGATAGATAGATAAGATTAGATAGCATAACTAGATACGCATGATAGATAGATAGATAGTATAGATAGACTAGCTATAGACAGACGATAGATACGAAAGATAGGATAATAGATAGACAGTAATGACAGAATATTCATTTATTTATGTGTGCGTGTTTGCTGTTTTGCAAATGGTGCAAAGAACACACGATCATGCTAATCTCAGACTGACGTTGGCCAGGCTCTCTCTCTGCAAGGATTCGCGCATAGTTGCATGTGCAAGAGGAGCGCGAAACGGTACTCAGAAAATTGCACATGTGTACGCACTAGCAAAAACACGTACATATACATGCGCACAGAGCCACGCTCATGAATAAATCTCAGTTTGCGTACTTCAGATGTATCCTGTGTAGTTGCGTTTAAGGGATGTGCGTCTCTTGGTATGGTATGTGTTGTGTTGCGGATTTAGGTAGTGTGATCTTATTTGTAGTCGTGTACCGTTCGTCAGTGTGCGTTTAGGTGTTGCATCTCGTATTGGTATTGTAGTGTGTGCGTATATAGGTGTGCATCTGTTCTGTGTTGTCACTGTTCCCTGTTTGTTTGCGTTTAGTGTGCGTCTGTAGTAGTGTCTGTTCCTGGGATGTGTGGCGATCCCGTTTGATAGGTGTGGGTATCTGTATCATGTGTCCGTATGCAGACCTATTGAAGACGCGCAGGTCCCAGCTCTACTCCACACCCATACTCCCCCCCGCCACTCACAGTACCACATTGTTTTTGTTTTTTTGGCCGTTTAGGTGTGCGTCTGTATGTGTTTGCTCCTCAGTATTGTGCGGTGTCCTACCGTGTGCGTTTTAGGTGTTGTCCGTCCTGTTTGTGTCTCAATGTGTGTTGCGTTTAGGCTTGCAGACTCTTTGCAGCACATCTTGTAGCTCTGTTGTGTTATGTTGTGTGGTTTAGGAACATGGTGATCTGTATGTATTAATGATGTGGTTTATGCTTAGTGTGCATTGTATGCTGTTATGTGTTGGTGGCGTTTAGCGTGTGCACTCTGTATCTGTATACCCCACGTTTCTAGGTGGTCCGTGTGCGTTTAGATGTGCGTTTATAGAATGCTTATGATGTCTACACATAGATTCGTGTGCGTTTAGTGCTGCGTTTCTTCGATGTGTATTTGGTTCAATATCTATCTATGCCCTGTGTCGCGTTTAGGTGTGCATCTGTATGTGTATGATGTCTTATGTCATCTCCTTAGTATCGGGGTTTTTAAGGCGTCATGTGTTCATTCTTTCTCCAATATCACACATCTGCTATGTGTATGTGTGATGTGCGTTTAGTGTCGTCTGTATGTGTGTATGTGTCCCCATGTTGCGTTTAGTGTCTAACTGTCTGTATGTAATTCATGTGTGTGCGTGTCTAGGTGCATCTGTATGTGATATTCCTGCTCCTCTTTTCACCTCTCTCCCGCTTTAACCCCCTCCCTTGTGTGTCTAGTCGTGCGTATTTTGGAGCTGCCGTGCTCTCGAACCACAAAGAGGGATCTATGGCCAGCACCTACGCCACTACGCACGCCACTCACCCACGCACCACACGACACACCCACTCGAGAGCATCTGGTCAGGCACGACATCAGCTAATTCAAGGTCCTATCTCTCGATGCATTGCGGTGACGTCATGCTAATTTATGTCAACGTTATATTTTTTTTTTCTTTCCCTGTTTCTTTTTTCCTCCTCCTCCAAACATATAATCGCCTAACAGGACCTGTTTTTCAATATAATCCCCGATTTCTTCCCTCATCGCAAGCTGCGCCGTGTACGTGTGTTGGGCCTCCTACACATTCCACCAGCCCATTGTGTGGTTGTTTTAAATCTGCGGCGTACACGAAACATGTCCTTCGTTTTTTCTTGCTAAGTATTTGCGAATTCGTGTAATGTGTCGTACTTTGCTATGGAATGTCCGTGGTTGCGCGTTTCTGGTTCCTTCAGAAGAAACGAAAGTTCCAGATAAGTTATTCCAGTCTTCGCCCAGAGAAAACGGACGCGATGTCGCGCGCCATTTATCTGCAAGTTCCATAGTGAGATACTGCTTAAAATTCTGTTGATCGTGTTCTGTGCGTCGCCGTCGCGGCTGACCGGAGCGGAGCTCTTGGGTCGCATCGCTATGCTCGTCCCCCCGCGCGCTCACGCTCGCTCGTCAGCTATGCATTCGTTTTTTTCTCTCTTTCCTTTCTTTTTTTTCTCTTCCTTATTTATCCTCTTCTCTCCTCTTTCTCTTTTTTTCTTTTCTCTTTTTCCTTCTCCTCTCTCTCTCTCTCTCTGCTCTCTCTCCTCTCCTCTCTCCTCTCCTTCTCTCCTTCTTCTCTCTCTCTCTCTTCTTTCTCTCCCTCTCTCTCTCTCCTCTCTCCTCCTCCTCCTCTTCTTCTTCTTTTCTACCTTCTTCCTCTCCTCCTCCTTTCCTCTTCTCTTCTTCTGCTTCTTTCTTTCTTCGTATCACTTCTTCTTCCATCTCCTCCTTACTTCTTATCTCATTCTTGATTCTTTTTCTACCTACCCTTTTCTATCCTCTCTTCTGCCTCAATTCTCCTCTCTATTCTCTCTCCTGTGCTCTCTTTTCCTTCCCCGTCTACTTCCTTCTTCCCTCTCCTCTTCCCATGTTTCCTCAACTTGCCTTCCCCGTCTCTCTCCTCCCTTCTCGACTCTCTTTTATATCCTTTTTCCTCTCGATTTTTCTCCTTCATATATTCTCTTACCTTATTCATTTTTTCTCTCCTTTTCCTCCCTCCCACTTCCTTCTCTTTCCTCTCTTTCTCTTTCTCCCCCTTCCCCATATATTTCCCCTCCACCCTCCCGATTATCCTCCTTCCTCGTTACCTCTCGCATCGCACCCCGCCCTACACCCTCTATTTCCCTCACTCCTTCTACTCCCCCTTTCCTCGTTCCTTTGCTCCCCCCTTCCCCACACATCTTTTCTTCTCTTGCTGCCCCCCTCTTCTCTCCTCCCCTCCCCGCTCCCTTCTCCTTCCCCCACTCCCCTTCCCCCTCGCTTGCTCTCCCACGCCCCCTCTCCCCTTTCTGTCTTGTATTCCTTCCCCCTCCCTTTCTTTCCCTCCTCTCCCTCCTTACCCCTCCCCCTTTTTCGATCGCCACGTCCCCTCTATTCACCACCCTTTTATCTATCTTCTCCCTTCCCTCTCTCCTCTTTAGTTCCCTTCCCCTCCTTTTTTCTCCCCCTCCCCCCCCCTCTCTCTCCCCCTTCTTCCTCCCCCCCTCCGCCAGACCCCCCCCCTCCTCCTCCCCTCTTCTGCTCCCTCTGTCCTCCTTCTCTCCACTTACCCATTCCCCTCCCTTACTCACCTTCCCCTTTTTGGGTGCTCGCTCTCTTCCTCACCCTCTCCCTCCTTCTCTCCTCTCTCCCCTATCTCTCTCCCCTATCTACCATCTCTCCTCTTCTCCCTCCTTCTTCCCCCTCCCCTCCCCTCTTCTCCCAGTACTCCCCTCCTCTCCCCCTCGCCCTCGTTCTCCTCCCTCCCATCTCCCAATCTCCCTCTCTCCCTCCTTCCCTGTCCTCGCTTCTCCCCTCCCTCTCGATCCATGTTCCCTTCCTCCCTCTCCCCTTCCCCCCCTCTCTCGCTTCCTCTCCTCCTCTGCCCTCCTACTCCCCTCTCCCATTCCCCCTCCCCTCGCCCCTTCCCCGTCCTTCACAATCCCCCCCTCCCCTCCTCTCCTTCTCCCTGCCTCTCAATCTCCCTCATCTCCTCCTTCCCCTCACCTCCTCTCTTCTCTCCGTTCCCACGCGCGCAACTTTTTTCCTCCCTCGCTCACCCCTATTTCCCCTCCCTCCCCTTTTCCCGTTCCCCTTCTCCCCCTCTCCGCCTTCCCTTCTCCCTTCACCCTCCTCCCCTCCTTCTCTCCTCCCCTCCTGTCTCTCCTCACCACGACGCGCAACTGTTTCAAATGTCACTTTCGTTCATCCTTCACGCATCGTCTACAGCCAATGTGAGCGAAATGATGTGGGAAAAAAGAGGCCGAAAAAGTAACGAAATGAACGGATAAAAAAAGGCAAAAGGGGCGTTTTGGTGGCTCGTTTGATTTTTTTTATTCATCTATTATTTATCTATTTATCGTGCTATATTATCTATTAGCGTCTATTTATCTATCTATTTAGCTGTCTATTTATCTATCTATTTACCTGTCTATTTATCTATCTATTTACTGTTTATTTATGATCTATCTATCTGTCTTTGTATCTATATTATTTATCTATTTATCTGTCTATTCATTTATTTATCTATTTATTTATTCATCTTTTAATCTATTTTGGTATTAAATTGTTTATTCATTACTTAGTTATTTATTCCTTTACCTGTTTTCATTTATTTATCGTTATATTTATCTTTATATTCGGTCACGAAATAATTCATTAATTCAATGATTTTTCTGTTCACTTACTTGTATATCTATTTATCTATTTATTGGTTTATTTTATTATCTATTCATTAATTCATATATTCATATATCTCTTCATTTATTTATTAGTGCATTAATTTCGCTATTTATCTATTCATCCATTTATCAATGAGTATCTTCATTTCTCTATTTATCTATTTATCTGTTCAATCGTACAGGTTATCTTTTATTATCATTATTAAAACATTCATCTTTCGTACAGTTTTTTTTATTATTCATTATTAAAAACACTTATTCATCTCTCGTACAGTTATTTATTTTTATAATCATCATTACACTTATTCATCTCTCGTACAAGTTATTTATTTCTTTTATTATAATAAACTTTATCTCTCATGCAGGTTATCTATTTTTCATTATGATTACATTAACACTATTTATTATCTATCATTACTTATTATTCCCGTTACTTATTTATTCTATTATTATCAATAAAACTTATTTATCTCTCATGCAGGTTATCTATTTTTCATTATGATTAAACACACTTTATCTCGTCGTACAGGTTATTTATTATTTATTTATTTTACATTATTTTGCTTTATATTATTACATTGTTTATCTCTCACTTATTATTATATTATCTCTCGTACAGGTTATTTGTTTTTATAGTTATTAACACAATTGTTTATCTCTCGTACAGGTAATTTATTTTTATCATTATTATTATTAAAACTTATTTATCTCTCGTACAGGTTATTTGTTTTTATCATTATTATTATTAAAACTTTTTTATCTCTTCATTCGCGTATCTGATGGATCACCCTTTTCTCTCTCCCAAATATGGACTTCCGCCCCGAGTGTATGTTGCCAGGAATTCCCCCTCTCTCTCTTTCTTTTTTTTTCTCTCTCTTGCTCTTTTCTCGTTCTTTCTCGTTCTCTTCTTCTTTCTCGTTCTCGTTCTCGTTCTCGTTCTCGTTTCTCGTTTCCTCTCTTTCATCTCTCCTCTCTCTCTCTCTCTCTCTCTCTCTCTCTCTCTCTCTCTCTCTCTCTCTCTCTCTCTCTCTCTCTCTCTCTCTCTCTCTCTCTCTCTCTAATATATATTATATAATATATATATATATATATATATATATATATATATATATATTATATATATATATATATATATATACACCTATCAGTCTATCTATCTTTATGTCTCTCCCTTTCTCTCTCTCTCTTCTTCTCTCTCTCT
>NW_020869838.1:207202-209702 GCF_003789085.1 Penaeus vannamei | reverse complement strand
AATGGAAGCGAGGAGACGGCGGAGAATATGGAGAATAGGAAATAGAGCGAGGCGAAGCGAATAGGAGAATAGGAAAGGAAGCGAGAGACGGTGGAGAAAGGAATCGAAGCGAGAGAATTAGGAATGAAGCGAATGGAAGCGAGGAGAATATGAGAATGGAATGAAGCGAGGAGACGGTGGAGAAAAGGAATCGAAGCGAGGAGACGGTGAGAATGGGAATGGAAGCGAGGAGACGGCGGAGAATATGGAGAATAGGAAATAAAAGCGAGGCGAATGTGGAGAATAGGAAAGGAAGCGAGGAGACGGTGGAGAATATGGAGAATAGGAATGGAAGCGAAGAGACGGCGGAGGAGAATACGAATCGAAACGAGGAGACGATGGAGAACAGGAAATAGAAGCGAGGCGAATGTGGAGAATAGGAATCGAAGAGAGGAGACGGTGGAAAATAGGAATCGAAGCGAGGAGAGACGGTGGAGAATAGGAAATAGAAGCGAGGCGAATGTGGAGAATAGGAATCGAAGAGAGGAGACGGTGGAAAATAGGAATCGAAGCGAGGAGAGACGGTGGAGAATAGGAAATAGAAGCGAGGCGAATGTGGAGAATAGGAATGGAAGCGAGGAGAGACGGTGGAAAATAGGAAATAGAAGCGAGGCGAATGTGGAGAATATGGAGAATAGGAAATAGAAGCGAGGCGAATGTGGAGAATAGGAAAGGAAGCGAGGAGACGGCGGAGAATATGGAGAATAGGCATGGAAGCGAGGAGAGACGGTGGAGAATATGGAGAACAGGAATGGAAGCGAGGAGACGGTGGAGAATATGAAATAGAAGCGAGGAGAGGACGGAGAGAATAGGGATACGGCGGAGAATATGGAGGGAAATAGAGCGACGAAGCGAGAGGAGAGCGGAGATATGGAGAATAGGAAATGGACGCGAGAGAGACGGAGGAGAATACGAATCGAAACGAGGAGAGACGGTGGAGAATAGGAAATAAAAACGAGGCGAATGTGGAGAATAGGAAATAAAAGCGAGGCGAATGCGGAGAATAGGCATGGACGCGAGGGCCTTCGCTCCGGCCTCCGAGCTGTTGCAGGGGTGTTGCATCGCCGGCCACGAGGAAGTCCCGGCCGGATGAGTCCTATCTACAGAGTCCGCTGCGGGGATCCCCAAGCGCTCCCTGTGTCGCCCGATAAAAAGGGAGCTGCGAGGGGCGGCGGGCGTGGGACCCTCTCGCAGCGCCCCCCCCCCTGTAAAGCGTCGGAGGGATTTTTGGAGGGATTTTAGGGGGGGATTTGGGGGGGGGATTTTCGAATTCGATTTAGGTTTACGTTTGTTGAGTGTGTTGTTTTTTTTTTTTTTTTTTTTGGGGGGGGGTTCGATCTCGAGTTAGGTTTTACGTTTTTTTTATTTTTTTTTTTTTTTTGGGGGGGGTTGATCTCGATTTAGGTTTACGTTTGTTGTGGTTTGGACGTCGATTTTTTTTTCTTTTTTTGGGGGTGGGGGGTAGGGTACGAGGGATTCACTGCTTGCGTTCGTTTGTTTGTTTGTTTGCTTTCGGGGGGGGGGGGGACTCGAGTGACGTAAATATCGCATCGGAAGACAAAGTCAAAACGCGAGAAAGAGAGAAATGAAAAGGAAAAAAAAGGAAAGTAAAAAAAAACAGGCAATCCGTTGAACCAGCAACTTTCAGACAGAAACCAAAACAAAAAAAAGGAAAGAGAGAGAAAAGAAGAGAGAAAAAAACAACAAAAACAAACTACACCTCCAACACTCACGAGAACCCGCAGAGAGAGAGACAGAGAAAAAAAAAACAAAAACAAAAAAAAAAAACTACACCTCCAACACTCACGAGAACCGCAGACAGCACAGCAGCAGCACAGCAGCCGGGGCCTCTCGTCCAGGGCGTCCCGGGGAAACACAACAACACAGGCGACACAACGGAAGGATCCCCACGAGTGCGAGAGCGTCCGAGTTCCTCCGTCAGAGCCTCGTCCCCTCACTCGGCGAGCGGTACAGTGTGGCAGCAACAGAGGGCAACCCGCAACTGCCTGGCTGTCACCGCCGCCACTGCCACGGCGCTCCTCCCGGCCCGGTGCTGGGGTAGGGGGCCGGGTAGGGGGGGGTGGGAGGGGGGAAGAGGGGCACGAGGAGGGACGGGGCATGGGTAGGGGGGGTAGGGAGGAGGGCACGAGGGAGGGTGGGGCACGAGGGGGGACGGGGAGGGGGAGGGATGGGCACGAGGGAGGGATGGGGATGTGGGGGCAGGAGGGAGGGATGGGGCACGGGGATGAGACATGACGAGGAGAGAGAGGAGGAGGAGGAGGAGTAAGGATGACGGGGGGAGGAGGGGAGAGAAAGGAGGAGTAAGGGAGAGAGGAGGAGGAGGGGAGGAGGAGGGGAGGGAGAGGGAGAGAGGAGGAGGGAGGAGGAAGGGGAGAGAGGGGAGGGTGAGGAGGCGTCACTCACTCCCTCACGGGTCAGAGTCCAGCGGCGCACCCTTCAT
>NW_020869838.1:169702-197202 GCF_003789085.1 Penaeus vannamei | reverse complement strand
CTCCTTTAAAAAGTCATGAACTGGATCACCGCCAAAATTTAATGGCATCGAAGTAGAGCTAAGACGCAACTCTAGAAAAATAATCATAAAAATATGTCCATAACTTTTTGAGTTATTCTGCTAACCAACTAACGAACAAACAAACAAAATAACTAACTAAACAACGCTGCCTAAAACATAACCTTGGCAGAGGTAAGAACAACACTCTTATTATAATAATAATATGTTAGAAAGGATTTATGGCATTGAACCAAAAGAAAAAATTACAAAAGTCGTTTTCGAAATACAGTGCATGGCAGTCCTTATTTTCTTCCATTTGTACTTGTGTATTACATTCTTCGTCATTATCTGTATTTATCTTCCCTCATTTCATTATTTATCAGACATGAGAAATTGCCTTATTGATGTAATTATTAAAAGGGCAGTTTTTTTTATTATCGGAGAGAGCATTGTATTCACAACTGTTATTTTTGTGTGTCAATCACTGGGTGAAAGACAGCAAGGAAGAGAGAGAGACAGAGAGAGAGAGAGAGAGAGAGAGAGAGAAAGAAGAGAAAGAGAGAGAAAGAGAGAAAGAGAGAAAGAGAAAGAGAAAAGAGAAAGAGAAAGAGAAAGAGACAGAGACAGAGAAAGAGACAGAGACAGAGAGAGACAGACAGACAGACAGAGACCGCTGATCACACATTTTAAAAGCCTCGTTTCAAAAGCCGAGAAAGGGGACGGCGCCGTGCTTTCAAAGAGGCACGGGTTTCAATGGGCGCTTTTAACACGCGCTGACCTCGGCAACGCACCGCCCAAGGTCGCCGCGGTCGCCACAGCCTCCTTTTTTGGACATGGCTCGTCGTCGGATGAAGCCAGGGGGGGGGGGGTACTTTTCACACGGTGGAGAAGGGAAAATTGCTGTGTCGTGTTGATAAGGTCGTCGTGTTGATAATATTTGTTTGTCTTGGCCGTGTGTAGATGCGTGTGTGTGTGTGTGTGTGTGTGTGTGTGTGTGTGTGTGTGTGTGTTGTGTGTGTGTGTGTGTGTGTGTGTGTGTGTGTGTGTGTGTGCGTGTGCGTGTGTGCGTGTGTGTGTGCGTGTGCGTGTGTGCGTGTGCGTGTGCGTGCGTGCGTGCGTGCGTGCGCTGCGTGCTGCGCGTGCATGCTTGTGTGCGTGTGTAATTATCTATAAAAGTGCAGTCTAATATAAATTGGCGTCACGTATACTGCTTCCATTCATCGTATCAAAATTCTACAAGTCGATTCTGTAAGTTGATTTACAAGTGGCCATGATTGACACTTGAGCAAAACACCCTTAAATCCCCCCCACATTCGGATATCAATCAAATTTGAATCACGGATAAATGTAAGATGTTTATTAAGGCATGGTATCACTCCCTCCTCCTGCACATCACATCTAATACATGTTTTAAACAATTACAAGCCACATAATAACTATTTTCAGTTGATCTTGACGCCTCTCTCATCGATTTTGTCAATAGTCACTTTATTCTTACCTATCTAAACACTCACTCACAATCCTCATTATATACCCATTGACAGATAAATATAGACACATTATATATATAAATGAAGAGAAATGAAAATTATAATTCAGATGACAGGTTCCATTAATCAATTAATTAATTAATGAAATTAGGACATCCCCGAGCATAGGGTAATTAATTAATTAATTAATTAATTAATTAATTAATTGAATTAGGACATCCCCGAGCATAGGGTAATTAATTAATTAATTAATTAATTAATGAAATTAGGACATCCCGAGCATAGGGTGAATAATTAATTAATTAATTAATTAATGAAATTAGGACATCCCCGAGCATAGGGTAATAATTAATTAATTAATTAATTAATGAAATTAGGACATCCCCGAGCATAGGGAAATTAGGACATCCCCGAGCATAGGTAAATAATTGATTAATTAATTAATTAATTAATGAAATTAGGACATCCCGAGCATAGGGTAAATAATTAATTAATTAATTAATTAATTAATTAGGACATCCCGAGCATAGGGTAATTAATTATTAATTAATAATGAAATTAGGACATCCCCGAGCATAGGGTAATTAATTAATTAATTAATTAATGAAATTAGGACATCCCGAGCATATAAATAATTAATTAATTAATTAATTAATTAATGAAATTAGGACATCCCCGAGCATAGGGTAATTAATTAATTAATTAATTAATGAAATTAGGACATCCCCGAGCATAGGGTAAATAATTAATTAATTAATTAATTAATTAATGAAATTAGGACATCCCCGAGCATTAAATAATTAATTAATCAAATTAATTAATTAATTTAATTAATTAAATTAGGACATCCCGAGCATAGGGTAATTAATTAATTAATTAATTAACTAATTAATTAAATTAGGACATCCCCGAGCATAGGGTAACAGCGTAGGATTCCCCGCTGAGCATCCTGCCTCCCGTAGGATCTGCGGCAGTGACCTCCGTCGCGTACGCCTTGCAAGGATGGAGGCCAAGGATTTCGTAAAATGGGTCGGTAGTTCTCTCGCACGCTCGCTGGTCCTGGGTCCTTCCTACCTCGGAGTAGCATACCTGTAATTAAGGTAAAAGTTTTTTTGGGGGGTTAAGATGGAGAACGGTAGGGGGAAGGGAGGTTGGGGAGGGAGGGAGGGAGGAAGGGAGGAAGGGAGGGAAGAGGAGGGAGGGAGGGAGGGAGAAGAGAGAGAGGGAGGAGGAGAGGAGAGAGAGAGGGAGGGGGCGGGGAGGGAGGGAGGAAAACGGGGCGGGGAGAGAGGGAGAGGAAGAAAGACAAGAAGGAAGAGAGTAAGATGGAGGAATATGGAGATAGAAAGGGAGAAAGAACGAGAGGAAAGAAGAGAGTATGGACGGAGAGGAAGAGCGGATAGTGGAAATAAAGTGAGAGAAAGAAAGTAAGGAAGAGAGAGAGAGGGGGGAGAAATAGACAGGTAAAAGGAAGACGGGAGGAAGGGAGGGAGAGAAGAAAAGAAGACATGGAGAAAGAAAGAGGGAAAAGGGAAGAACTAGGAGACGGAAAGAGAAAGAAAGGGGGAAAACGAGATGATGAACGGAATAAGGAAGAATGGAAGGAAGGAGGAAAGGGAGATGGAGAGAGAGAGAGCGAATGAAAGGGAGAGGGAGAACACGAGATGGCGAGAAAATGAGGGAATGTAACAGGGAGAAAAGAGATGAAGAGAAAGAGAATGGAAAGCAGGGAGAAGAAAGAAACGGAGGAGGAGATGGAGAGGAAAAAAGGAAGGGAAAGAGAGAAGAGAAAATATAGAGGTGCGCCGAAGGAAGGAAGGTGGGAGACAGATGAAAAGACACAGAAGATGGAAACGAAGGAAGAGAGGAAGGAAAGTGAGGACAAACAGAGACACAGATAAATAAACAGAAAAGTTGTGGACGGAGAGACAGATAATAAAATACAAAGATGCGATTTTTTTCCTGATTATTATCGCTAAAAGTGAAAATGGCATGAAAATCAGATGCTGTAAATAAACAAAAAAAAATACATTACCTGGTAACTCGTGGCATCAGTCTGGGGCCATGTTAGGGCCACACTCGTGCTGTGAGGGACGAAGTTCAGAGACGAATCCGCTGTTGAGAAAGAGAGAAAGAGAGATAATGAATAATTAAAGGGATGGATCAACTGAGAAATAAATAAGAAGATGATGCATGTATATCGTTCTTATGCCTTATTCTCGTGCGTAGAACCCAATGAATATTCATTATACGGACATACATATTTACTGGATTAAATACCCATCTATCAATCTATTCATGCGTATCTATCGGATAGAAATAGATAGATTAAATACATATCTACCAGCTCATTGGATAGAAATACCTTTATGTCTGTGAATATGCAAGTATACATTGAAAAATTTATAGGGTAGAGCCTCCTGCAAATTTTGACAAACGTACACCACATTTACCACCCCACCACCACACCACCACACCCACCTCCTCTCCCCCTGGGCAGACCGTCGCAGAGAGTGACACCATAGAACTCGAGCTTGGCACTCTGCATTCCCGACGGCGAAAGGGCTGCCACGTCCGCAATATAGGCCTCGCACTCCCCCAGGCCCTGCATTGTGTAGAAGGTGTCAGCTGTTCGCTCGCAGAGGCCGGAGCTCGGGTCGGTCCCCACTTCGAAGTAGCACACCTGGGAGGCGTGGGTTTTGGAGTTTTTTGGAATTGGGGTTTTTGGAAGTTGGGTTTTTTGGTGTTGGAGTTTTTTGGTTTTAGAGTTTTTTTGGTAGGGTGATTTTGGAATTGGAGTTTTTTGTAATTGGGTTTTTTTTTTTTTGGTATTGGAGTGTTTGGTATTGGAGTTTTTTTGGTATGGGAGTTTTTGTATTTGGAGTTATTGTATGTGAATTTTTGAATTGGAGTTTTTTGGAATTGGAGTTTTTTGGTATGGTGATTTTTGGAATTGGGGTGTTTTTGTACTAGAATCTTTTTTAAATTGGTATTTGGAATTGGACTTAAAGACTGAAATGATATTAAGATTGAAACTGAGTTTGAAACTTTAGTTGAAGTTGGAGTTAGAGTTGACCTTGAACACGAACTTGAGACTGAAATCGAAACGAATTAAAGTTGAAAATTTGAAATTAAAAGTTTGATATTGGGAATGTACCGAGAAAAATGGATTATTTATAAAGGAAAGTGTGAGTTGTAAATCTACTGAGGACTGTGTTGTGTTTGTATTGCGGGCACTGTATTGTGTACGTACTGAGAAAAAAATGAGTCGGGTGTGTATTGAGGACAGCGAGGTGTATGTGTGTTAAGAGTGTTGTGTATCCTATGAGGAGTGTATTCTGATTGCACTGGGGAGTGTGTGTTGCGTGTGGATAGAAAAAAGTGCTTCTATATGTTACTGACAAGAGTGTGTCGCTGTTTTTATTACGAAAATGTGTATACATTGAGAGAGAGTGTGTTGTTGTATGATCAGTTCCTCTGATTTTGCATTCTCATTTATTCTTTGTCTATATTCTTGGTATATCAGCTTTTCTTATATCTATATTAATATCATGTATCTATATTGTATATCTATATTAATATCCTATATGCAGTATCATAATCGTATCCCACTATTTCATATTTTTGTCCTTTCCCATGGGCGCGCCCTAGCTCTATGGTTTTGTTTCTTTATTAGTGGTATTAATACATCCCCATGTTTATAAATATCTACACGCGACATCCTATCTATATATCTATTACATTTTCTTCGCTCCCCCCTCAACGGCTTCCCTCTTTATCTCCCCCTTTTTCGTCTATTACAGTAAAATTCCTATCTATTTCAATTTTCATAATTCACTTCATCCATATAGTTATTTTTTTTATTTTTATCGCTTCTGTCGTTTCTTTGGATAACTTTCTAATTCCTTTCCTTAAACAAACGCCTACTTTTACCTCTCCTCTTCTATCTCCTTTTTTTATTTTCCGTTTTCCTTCTATCCTTCTTCATTACCCCCCCCATTTCAATAAACTTTCCTATCCTCTCCTATTCTTTTTTTCATCCTCTCTCCCTTCGTCACGTGCTTCCTCGCCCCTTTTTTCCTAATCTATGTTTTTTTCGCTTTTCCCTTTTTCTTATATCTTTATCAACTCCCCTTTTCCCCATAACTCTTCTCCTATCCTTCCATCTATTCTCCTTTTTATTCCCCCTATCCTCATTTATTCTTTCTTTCTCATCCTCCCTATTATATCCCGATCTTCCTTTATCCTCCTCTATCCTCACATTCTATCTCTCTTATCCCCCTATCCTCACCTATCTCCTTTTATCCTCCCTATACCTCTCTATCTTCTTTTATCCTCCCTATCCTCTTCTCCTCCTTTTCCTTTATCCTCCCTATCCTCTTCCATCTTCTTTTTATCCTCCCTATCCTCCTCAATCCCTTTCCTTTTATCCTCTCTCCTTCTTCGTCAAGTGGCTCTCGCCCTTTTGTTTCCTATCTATATTTTTTTTCGCTTTTCCCTCCTTTCTTAGTCCATCAACCACCATCCCTTAACTCTTCCTAATCTTCTTGCATCTTCCTCTTATTCCCCCCTATGCTCTTTCTATCTTTCCTCTCTGCTTCTCTTATCTTCTCTATCTTCTTATCCTCCCTATCCTCTTCTATTTTCCTTTTATTTCCTCTCTCCTCTTCTATCTTCTTTTATTCGCTCTTTTCCCTCTTGTATTTCTTTACCTCCCATATCCTTTCTATCTTCTTTATCCTCCTATTCCTCTTCTCTTTTATTCCTCCCTATCCTTTTCCTATCCTTCCTCTATACTCCTATCCTCTTCTCTTTTATCCTCCCTATCCTCTTCTATCTTCCTCTTATCCTCCCTATCCTCTTCAATCTTCCTTTTTATCCTCTCTTCCATCTTATCCTCCCTATCCTCTTGCATTCTTCTTTTTATCTTCCCTACTCCTCTTTATCCTCTCTCCCTCTTTCTATCTTTTCTCTTTATCCCTCCCTATCCTTTTTCAATCTTCCTCTTATCCTCTCTTCCCCTCTTATCCTCACCTATCTCTTGCATCTTCTTTTTATCCTTTTCTAATCAAATCTTTTCCTCTCTCCCTCTTCTATCTTTTCTCTTATCCTCCCTATCCTCTTTCAAGTCTCCCTTTTTATCTTCTCTCCCTCTTATCCTCCCTTATTCCTCTTGCATCCTTCTTTATCTTCCCTATCCTCCCTATCCTCTCTCCCTCTTCTATCTTTCTCTTATCCTCCCTATCCTCTTCAATTTTCCTTTTTATCCTCTCTCCCTCTTTATCTTCCCTTCCTCTTTCATCTTCTTTTTATCCTTCTATCCTTTCCTACCTCTCTCTTCTTCATCTTCTTATCCTCCCTATCCTCTTTCAATCTCCTTTTTATCCTCTCTCCTCTTGTATCCTCCCTTTTTTATCCTCCCTATCCTCTCTATCATCCTCCCTACCCTCTTCTATTCTTCCTCTATCCCTCTTCTTATCTTTCTCTTATCCTCCTATCCTCTGATTCCTTCCCTATCAATCTTCCTTTTTATCCTATCTCCCTCTTATCCTCCCTTAATCCCTCCTATTCTCCTTTTTTATCCGCCCTATCCTTTCTCTTTCTTCTTATCCCCTTCCCTCTTCCAATCTTCTCTTTATTCCTCCCTATCCTCTTTTTCTCTTCTTCTTATCCCTCCCTATCCTCTTCCATCTTTCTTTTTATCCTCCCTTTCCTCTTCTTATCTTCCTCCTATCCTTCCCTTCCTCTTCCTATCTTCCTCTTATCTCTCCCTATCCTATCTCGCTCTTCTTCTTTCTATCCTCCCTCTCCCTCTCTTCCTCTTCATCCCTCTTCTATCCTTCCTCTTATCCTCCCTATCCCTCTTTCATCTTCCCTATCCCCTCTCCCTCTTTTATCTTTCTATCCTTCCTCCTCCTCCATCTTCCCTTCCCCCTCTTCTATCTTCCTCCCTATCCCCTCTCCCTCTTCTATCTTCCTCCCTATCCCCTCTCCCTTCTTTCTATCTTCCCTCCCCTATCCCCTCATCCCTTCTTCTATCTTCCTCCCTATCCCCTCTCCCTCTTCCATCTTCCCCCTATCCCCTCTCCCTCTTCCATCTTCCTCCTAGTCCCCTCTCCCTCTTTACATCCTCTTATCCTCCCTATCCTCTTCTATCTTCCTTCTTATATCCTCCCTATCCTCTTCTATCTTCCTTTTTATCCTCCCTATCCTCTTCTATCTTCCTCTTACATCCTCCCTATCCTCTTGCATCTTCTTTTTATCCTCCCTATCCTCTTTTATTTCCTCTCTCCTCTCATCTTTCTCTTATCCTCCCTTCCTCTTCAATCTTCCCTATCCTCGTCAATCTTCCTTTATCCTCCCCTACCCTCTTCAATCTTTCCCTTTTTATCCTCTCTCCTTCTGTATCTTCCCTATCCTCTTCCATCTTCTTTTATCCTCCCTATCCTCTTCAATCTTCCTTATCCTCTTCAATCTTCCTTTTTATCCTCCCTATCCTCTTCTATCTTCCTTTTTATCCTCCCTCTCCCTCTTTCTATGCTTCCTCCCATATCCCCTCTCCTCTTTATCTTCCCTACTCCCCTCTCCCCTCGCCAAGTGGTTCTCCTTCCTTTCTCCCTCCTCACCTCGTACCTCTCGAAGCTGCCAGAGGACGTGGTCAGTTCTAGGTCAGCGGATGCCACGAGATGGTTGATGCTGGTTTCCGTTGGCGTCAATTTCTGTCCCTTGTAAAGGTATTCCGGGTTCTGTTGGGGAGAGGGGCGTTGGGGTTGAGGCTTTGGCTTGGGTTGGGTGGAGGCGGGTTGGGGTGAGGGCTTGGGGTTGGGGTGAGGGCCGGGTGGTGGGGTGAGGGCCGGTTTTGGGGGTGGAGGGCTGGGTTGGGTGAGGGCCGGGCTTTGGGGTAGGCCGGGTTGGGGTGAGGGGCTGGGTTGGGGTGAGGGCTGGGTTGGGGTAGGGCCGGGTTTGGGTGAGAGGCCGGGTTGGGGTGAGGCGGGGTTGGGGTGAGGGCTGCGGTTGGGGTGCAGGGCCGTGGTTGGACGTGAGGGCTGGGTTGCAGGTAGGCGGTCTGGGGTGAGGGCTGGCTGGGTGGGCTGAGGGGTTTTGTTTTGAGATGGGGTTTTTGTTTTTGTGGTGGTTTGGGTTAGTTGAGGGCTATTTGTGGGTTTGGGTTTAGTTGAGGGCTATTTTTTGGGGTGGGGGGATTGGGGTTTATGGAGGGCTATTTTTATTATTATTTATTATTATTATTATTTATTTTTCGTGGTATTTTATGTTGAGGCCTATTTTCTGTCGGGGTTTGGGTTTAGTTTAGGCCTATTTTTTCGTGGTTATTTTTAGTTTAGTCGAGGCCTATTCTTTCTCGTGCGGATTTGGGTTTGTTGAGGGCTTTTTCTGTTTTGTTTTATTATTTTTTCGTGGGTTTGGTTTAGTTTGAGGCCTATTTCGTGTTTATTTAGGTTTAGCTGAGGCTTATTATTTATTAATTTTTTTAATTCTTTGTTGGGATTTGGATTTAGTTGAGGCTATTTTATTTTTTATGGGGTTTTGGTTTGGTTTAGTCCTATTTTTTGTTATTTTTTAGGGGTTTTTTGGTTTTTAGTTAGCCTATTTCTTTCGACTTTCGAGGGATTAGTTCAGTTAGAGGGCCTTCTTTTTCTTATTTTTTATTTCCCCTTTTGTGGGATTTGGGTTAGTTGATTTCTATTTTTTTTATTTCTTGGATCGTTGCCTAATCTGTTCTATTCATAGATATTTTAGTGAAATCTGTGTTTATCTGAGGCGTATTTCCAGATGTTTTTTTTTTTTTGAGATTTCCTTGTTTATCTGACGGCCTATTCAAGATATTTTGGTGAATTTTTGTAATGATTTAAGCCTTATTTTTTAGATATTTTTGTGTTTTCGTTAAGCCTATCTATAAACATTTCTTCTTAAAGGCCTATCTATAAAACATTCTCTTAAGGCCTATCTAATAAACATTCTCTTAAGCCTATCTATAAACATTCTCTTGAGGCCTATCTATAAACATTCTCTTGAGGCCTATCTATAAACATTCTCTTAAGGCCTATCTATAAACATTCTCTTTAGGCCTATCTATAAACATTCTCTTAAGGCCTATCTATAAACATTCTCTTTAAGGCCTATCTATAAACATTCTCTTGAGGCCTATCTATAAACCTTTCAGGCCTATCTATAAACATTCTCTTAAGGCCTATCTATAAACATTCTCTTAAGGCCTATCTATAAACATTCTCTTAAGGCCTATCTATAAAACAGGCCTATTCTTAAGGCCTATCTATAAACATTCTCTTGAACATTCCTTTATCTATAAACATTCTCTTAAGCCTATCTATAAACATTCTCTTCTCTATCTATACAGGCCTATCTATAAACATTCTCTTAAGCCTATCTATAAACATTCTCTTAAGGCCCTATCTAAAAACATTCTCTTTAAGGCCTTAAGGCCTATCTATAAACAAATCTATAAACATCTCTTAAGGCCTATCTATAAACATTTCTCTTAACTATCTATAAACATTCTCTTAAGGCCTATTCTCTATAAACATTCTCTTCAGGCCTATCTATAAACATTCCTTAAGGCCTATCTATAAACATCTCTTAAGGCCTATCTATAAACATTCTCTTAAGCCTATCTATAAACATTCTCTTTAAGGCCTATCTATTAAACATTCTCTTAAGGCCTATCTATAAACATTCTCTTAAGGCCTATCTAAAGGCCTATCTATAAACATTCTCTTAAGGCCTATCTATAAACATTCTCTTAAGGCTATCTATAAACATTCTCTTAGGCCTATCTATAAACATTCTCTTAATCTATAAACATTCTCTTAAGGCCTATCTATAAACATTTCTCTTAAGGCCATCTATAAACATTCTTAAGGCCTATCTATAAACATTCTCTTAAGGCCTATCTATAAAAGGCCTATCTATAAAACATTCTCTTTAGGCCTATCTATAAACATTCTCTTAAGGCCTATCTATAAACATTCTCGCCTATCTATAAACAAGGCCTATCTATAAACATTCTCTTAAGGCCTATCTATAAACATTCTCTTAAGGCCTATCTATAAACATTCTCTTAAGGCCTATCTATAAACATCTCTTAAGGCCTATCTATAAACAATATAACATTCTCTTAAGGCTCTTATCTATAAACATTCTCTTAAGGCCTATCTATAAACATTCTCTTCTATCTATAAACATTCTTAAGGCCTATCTATCAGGCCTATCTATAAACATTCTCTTAAGGCCTATCTATAAACATTCTTCTTAAGGCCTATCTATAAACATTCTCTTAAGGCCTATCTATAAACATTCTCTTAAGGCCTATCTATAAACATTCTCTTAAGGCCTATCTATAAATTCTCTTAAGGCCTATCTATAAATTCTCTTAAGGCCTATCTATAAACATTCTCTTGAGGCCTATCTATAAACATTCTCTGAGGCCTATCTATAAACATTCTCTTAAGGCCTATCTATAAACATTCTCAAGGCCTATCTATAAACATTCTCTTAAGGCCTATCTATAAACATTTTCTTAAGGCCTATCTATAAACATTCTCTTAAGGCCTATCTATAAACAAGGCTTACTATAACATTCTCTTAAGGCCTATCTTAAGGCCTATCTATAAACATTCTCTTAAGGCCTTATCTATAAACATTCTCTTAAGGCCTATCTATAAACATTCTCTTAGGCCTATCTATAAACATTCTTAAGGCCTATCTATAAACTAAGGCCTATCTATAAACATTCTCTTAAGGCCTATAAACAAGGAGGGGTAACATTCTCTTAAGGCCTATCTATAAACATTCTCATGGGATCTGAGTTTATTTAAAGCCTATATATATATATATATATATATATATATATATATATATATATATAATATATATATATATATATATATTATATATAGTTATTTCCATGAGCCTTGTTTTTTGCCAAAACTTTTCTATATATTTTTTTAAATTTGAGTTATAAGGTCTAAATAAATCAATAAAAGGTAGATAGAACAATATGTCATGAACGTTAATAAATATGTAAATATTGTGTGAATATTGTTTTTTTTTTACAGTATTTCATGGAGATAATTCATATCCCACGATTCAGTCAAAAAGATGAACAAGCAACATAATACCATTGAACTGATCTTTATCGGGAGAGAAGGAGAACAACATTCAATGGAGGAAAATATGTGAACTAATTTAGAGGAAAAAATATGAGTAATAGAGTCATAATTCTTAGTGTTAATTCATAAATCTTAAGTTTTGTTGCGAGGTAAACGGCATCAGTGAGACAACAGAAAAAATATGGATAGTTTTTTACATCAAGGAAACTTTAATATGTAACAACGATGCGCGAATGAAACCAAAAAAAGATAAATACACACATGCAAAAAAAAAGAAGAAAAAAAAAAAAAAAACAAACAACCAAAACAAAAACAAACCCACAAACAAACAAACCAAAAACAAAAAGACATTCCGAACCCACCTTTATCGAGAGTAACGGCGTCGGTGTAGGCCGGGAAGCCAGCCATGTCCGTCCCGTGGTAATCGAACACAGGGGTCAAGTTGAACGCCTGGAACGAACACGGGTCCACGTACGTCACGAGCGCCCGGCAATACAACTGCGGGCGGGGAATGCAATTGCTGGGAGATTGCGAGGTTTGCAGGGCAGGACAGTTGAGGCTGGGGTGGGTGGGGGGTGGGGGGGGAGGAAAGGGGGTAGGGGGGAGTGGGAAGGAGGTTGCAGGGCGGGACGCTTGAGGCTGGGGTGGGTGGGGGGGGTGGGAAGGAGGGGGAGGGGAGGAAAGGGGGAGGAGGGGAAGGAGGGGGGGAGTGGGGAGGGTAGAAGGAAGGGAGGGTAAGGGTAGAAGGGAGGGGAGTAAGGGAGGGTGGGGAGGGGTAAGAGTAGAAGGGAGGGGAGTAAGGGTGGGTGGAGGGGTGGGGGAGGGGAAGGAGGGGTGGGGGTGGGGGAGAGTGGATGAGGAGGGGAGTGGGGAGGGACTGAGGGGGAGGAGGGGGGAAGGGTAAGGGTAGAAGGGAGGGGAGTAAGGGAGGGGAGGAAAGGGGGTGGGGGCGGGAGGTTGGATGAGGTGGGGAGTGGGGAGGGACTGAGGGGAGGAAGTAAGGGTAGGGGAGGTTGGATGAGGAGGGGAGTGGGGAAAGACTAATAGGAGGAGGGGAGGGGTAAGGGTAGAAGGGAAGGGAGTAAGGAGGGTGGGGAGGGGAGGGGAGGAAAGGGGGTGGGGGCGGGAGGTTGGATGAGGTGGAGAGTGGGGAGGGACTGAAGGGAGGAGGGGAAGAGCTAAGGGTAGAAGAGAGGGTGGGGAGAGGAAGGGGAGTTCGGAGGGAGTAAGCGGGTTGGGGAGGGGAGCAAGGGAGGTTGGGGAGGGGAGGGGGTAAGGGAGAAGAGAGGGTGGGGAGAGGAAGGGGAGTTGGGAGGGAGTAAGCGGGTTGGGGAAGGAGCAAGTGATGTTGGGGAAGGGAGGGGGTAAGGGGAGAAGGGGAGAGGGTATGAGGATAGATTTCATGATAAGTGTTTGCAGACGACGATGTGGAGTGACATTTTATAGTTCGCGTGTGACAGGCTGAGGAGCATTCTGTGTTCGCGACATTGTAAAATCCTATTGTGTTTTGGGTTCGAGGAAAGGTGCTGTATGTTCGTGAGTTTATGAGACACTGTATGAGATGATATATTAGGGGCCCTGTTAAGTATAGAGAGTATGAGATGATATATTAGGGGCCCTGTTAAGTATAGAGAGTATGAGATGATATATTAGGGGCCCTGTAAAGTATAAACAAGTCGGGGATATTTATGTGTAAAATAGATATTTATGTGTAAAATCCTGTTGTGTTTTGGGTTCGAGGAAAGGTGCTGTTATGTTCGTGAGTTTATGAGACACTGCATGAGATGATATATTAGGGGCCCTGTTAAGTATAGAGAGTATGAGATGATATATTAGGGGCCCTGTAAAGTATAGAGAGTATGAGATGATATATTAGGGGCCCTGTAAAGTATAGAGGGTATGAGATGATATATTAGGGGCCCTGTTAAGTATAGAGAGTATGAGATGATATATTAGGGGCCCTGTAAAGTATAGAGAGTCGGGGGATATCATGTGTAAAATCCCGTTGTGTTTTGGGTTCGAGGAAAGGTGCTGTACGTTCGTGAGTTTATGAGACACTGTATGAGATGATATATTAGGGGCCCTGTTAAGTATAGAGAGTCGGGAGATATTATGTGTAAAAGGAACACTATCAAGGATAACAATGTTTGAGTGTTGGATACTGTGGTGGAGGGCGTGTCCATGTAAAGGAGGGTATGTATAAGTTGTCGACTTTGGTGAAAATATTTAGCATGTTCTGAGGTTTCCAGGGGAAGTGTGTGTGCGAGTGAGTACTAGTGTTGCATAACACTTGGAAATTATGCTAGAATTATTTTAAAAAGTGATATGATGTCTTGGCTCCGTTATAAATGTAGACTTTAGAATGTCTTGATGAACTGTGACCATCTAAAACAACATCATATAACCTAGTGTTGCTCACATCACGATACCAATCACATATCTGTCATGAAACGTAATTCCCTTAACTCGCATACCTCATCGCGTCCTGACATACCGCCTGTGAATAGAGCAACATACGCAACATACTGTCACACGAAGCAACACATCGACATCAGAAACTAACATCGTGGCAAGTGATGTGCTGAGAGGGAACCCCATTGATGCTGAGGTCGTAGTAATCAATGGCATAGTCAGAGGGCGTGATGTTCCAGTGGAGGACCAGCCACGTCTCACCGACTTGGTCCACCTCGAAGTCGTAGATAAGACCTGGGAGACATACGGCCGGTTTGTTAGAATTGCGCGAGGCCCGACCCAAAGAATATTCGTATACGTGTCATGCATAAATAAAGAAATAAAAGCATATTTATCAGTCTACACATGCATATCAACCGGGCAAAATGATAGTTAAAGGTATAGCTATCAGATATATAGACAGATATTCATTTATTTTTGCTTATATGGATGTCTGTATTTAAGAAAATTCATTGGGTCGGGCCTCACACAATTTTAACAAACCGGCCGATTGAGGATACCCGTAAGATAAAGATATTTGCTACGTACTTTAAAACGTGATGGGAATATTCGTAATGCATCTTAATAACTTAGGTTTCGCTGGGTTGGCTTGTCCTAAAGCCAAAAGGAGATGCTTAAATTGATGCCCAAACTGCATGTATTTCTAGGTTCTCTGTCGAGGGCATTAATGATTACTTTCGTGGATGTAAACGGTGTTTATATTGAAAACAACCACTAATGATAATGATAGTAATAAAGCACCCTAGTCAAATACTATCTTGAAAAGCACTATTCTCACTAACTGCAAATGACATTATTGGACACTCATGAATAAAATACGCATCTATATCTACCAATTACATCATAAGATCATATATTAAAGGGCAGGCTCAATACCATTTGAAGAGAGCATCATACATACCCAAGGTACTTCAGCACTGCCACATGTAACGCTTAGAAGTACCTTGACAACACGCCAATCATTCAGACCTTCACCCTTTCAGTGTTGTCATTTTAGCGATTTTCCCGCTATATCTAGAGTTTTTGAGCTATGATTTTATTATGTCGTTTTTAGCGGGGAAATGAGATTTTACTCATATGTCTAGCGGTTTGTAAGTCTAGTTTAGCGATTTTTAAAAGTCCAGTCTAGCGGGTTTGTGTCGTCTAGCGATTTTTAAGTCCAGTCTAGCGATTTTTAAAAGTCGTCTAACGGTTTGTCTAGGCTAGCGATTTTTAAAAGTCCAGTCTAGCGGTTTTGTGTCGTCTAGCGATTTTTAAGTCCAGTCTAGCGATTTTTAAAAGTCCAGTCTAACGGTTTTGTCTAGGCTAGCGATTTTTAAAAGTCCAGTCTATCGGTTTTGTGTCTAGTCTAGCGATTTTTAATAGTCCAGTCTAGCGATTTTTAAAAGTCCAGTCTAGCGGTTTTGTGGAAATATCAATGGCAACACTAGATCCCAGTCTTACCACCAACTACTCCCATGTCGATGTGGCACTTCCCCACGTTGCCCACGCCGTCCACGCCGATGATGTCGACCTGCGTGGTGCAACAGGTGGCCGTGTAATAGGTCTCCACGTCAGCTGTTGTCCCCGGAAGGAAGTCAGACACGCCGAAGGTGGTGCCCTCAGGGACGGCGTCCACGCGGTACAACCCTGAGGAGTGTTAGTGGGCGTCAAGTTAGTCGTTATGTTTAACTCACAACCCGATGCAGTGTTTTTCCCTAAATTGATATAATGGATTAAATGACTAGATGCTGATATAACGTAAAAATGCGATATATTGATATAATAATATTGATATGGAATGATGTGGAATGACGGCATGACATAATGACACAGTGTAATGATAATATGGCGATAAATAATGATTTGTACAAACGTACTTTGGGAAATGTGAAACTCAAGTGATGGTCTTTAACGTAATAAAAAGGAATATCCATCTATTCATAAAAATCCACGTTTGCCCATTACAAAAAAAAAAAAAATAATAAAAAAATAAAAAAAAAGCAATCTTTTTCCCGGCAGCAGAATGCCCTTTACTTAATAATGGAGATCCTGATCGCTAGACTTTGTAATAACTTCTTTAACTTCAAACTTCCGCGCACCTGATCCTGTGTCTCTGAGCGTGGCACGAACACTCCATTGCAAGGTGTCGCAAATCCCGTTGAAGTTGAAGCCAGTGCAGATCGGATCGTTGACCAAACTGCACGTCGGAGGCTCGAAGTCGGATTCCTGCAATACGAACGATGTCAATTGAATAGCAATTAAGATGACAGTATATCACGAGCGATGGGATGTGACTCTTAACCTGGGGTCCGTGGATGGGTTTCGGGGGTCCGTGAGCACAAAAAATCGCTGTACATATTGAATATATATATTTTTTTTCATTTCTTAGATTGTTTACCTAAATTTCAATAATACTCTGTGGATCTCACATATACATGAAACAAGCAAATATCAACAAATAAAGTATATTATCCACATTGCATGCAAAGTGTTTATGTGAATATTTTATTATTTTAGTGAAAAAGATAATTTTAAGCTGAAATTGTAAATTCTGAGGGAAAATGTGTGGTTTGATTAACAGGCAATGCTAAATCATTGAAAGAATAAAGGTATTTGAAACAATATATGTCTGACCATCGAGATAAATCCAGTAATTAATTAATAACTGAATTTATAAGAAAACATATAATACTTCGTTGTTCAATCCATCAATAAGCGCTAAATTTATCATATTAAATATCTATTAGGCGACTGTCTTCGTGGATATTCAAAATAAATAATTAAATTTATTATAATGATAAAGAAAATCATGATTTTTATGGTTGGATATTCAAATAATAAAAAAAAATCATGCCCTGAGAAATTGAATGATAATAGAAAATATCGTTTTTATTGAAGTGATATTTAAAATAAAATCCAATTTAATATATATATATATATATATATATTTTAAATAACAATATTCTAAGAAATAATCAAATTCATTAAATCGAATTTCATAATAAAAACTATAATTCTTTTGGCAAAGATATTCAAAATAATACAAAAAAAAAGAATAATTTTCCCAGAAATGTTAAAAAGGATCAAACCAAACATAATTTAGATAGAAATGATTTTTAAGAATCGATATTCAAAATGCTAAAATCGAATAAATGAACGAACAAAATCTTTAAAAACGGATCATAACAAAAGAGAAGCCTTATTTAAAAAACGAATCATAACAAAAAGGCATCAACTCTAAAAAACGGATGACAACAAAAGAGGCTAAAACACGGATCACAACAAAAGAGAAGCCTCGCCTCTAAAAAACGGATCACAGCAAAAGAGAAGCCTCTTAAAAAACGGATCACACAAAAGAGAAGCCTCATTTCTAAAAAAAAAATGGATCACAACAAAAGAGAAGCCTCACCTCTAAAAAAAACGGATCACAACAAAAGAGAAGCCTCATCTCTAAATAAAAATGGCTCACAACAAAAGAGAAGCCTCACCTCTAAAAAAAATGGATCACAACAAAAGAGAAGCCTCACCTCTAAAAAAAATGGCTCACAACAAAAGAGAAGCCTCCACTCACCTGCGGAAGAACGACGAAATGCGCAATGGCACTGTTCACGGACTGGGTTTGCTTCTCGCTCTGGGCTGTGACAATCACGGTGCTCACAGTGCCATGGGTGGCATCGAGTGGCACTTGGAAGGTAGCTATGACTGGCAGCGACTGGTTGTTCTTGAGATATATCCTGGAGGAGGAGGAGGGAAGGATTAGGGAAGGAGGAAGGGCGGGGGGGGGGGGGGAGGTTAAGTCGTGGTAGTGTAGGTTGTATCGTACTTTATGATTATTGCTATTATCATCGTTGTAATTTAGTTGCAGATATATCATTGTTGTAATTATATCGTTGTTATTATTATTATGCTCATTATCATCGTTATCATGATTAGTACTATTTTTCTCGCTCTCTCTCTTTCTCGCACACACTCGCCCTCCCTCCCTCTCCCTCCCTTCCTCCCTCCCCTTCCCTTCCTCTACCGCCCCTCACCCCATCCCCTTTCACCCTCCCTCCCTCCTCCCTTCCTCTCCTCCCCTTCAACTACCCGCCCCTCACCCCCCTTTCACCCTCTCTCCTCCTCCCTTACCTCGTAGGCTCAACATTCACGAGGAAACCCATGTCATCCGTGCCATAGATGTTGAAAAAGGACTCGAGACCGTAGTTCGTGACAATGAATTTCGCCGAAGCCGAGTCACCCGGTTTGGCCGAGAGATCCTGCAGGGAAGCCCACACCTCCACGCTCGTCTCCACTGGGGTTATCAGCACGGGCATCATCCGGGTGAACATGTTGCCTGCGAATGGGTGATGTTCGTGTGAATGAATGTGTATGTACTTGCGTGATTTACGGCGTAGAAAAAGAGAGGGATAGAGAAAGGAATGAATATATATTAGAAAGCATAAAGTGAGTTAATCCATGTGTATACACACACACGCGCGCACACACACACACACACACAAACACACACACACACACACACACACACACAACACACGCTCGCACACACACACACCAACAAATAAAAAAAAAATAAAAAAACAAGTACACACAACACAACAAACGAATAAATAAATAAACACAACTAACACACACAACAATAAACAAATGCAACACACCACACGCACACAGACAACCAGACAACCACACACACAGACACCAGATAGACAACCAGACAACCACACACCCACCGACACTAACCTTCCCCCCCAACCCACGCACTGACCTGAACTAACATGACCGAAGAGCTTGATGTAGAAGGAGTGGTCGGGCAGCGGGTCGGTGCGGATGTACATCTGGTCAGCCACGTCTCCTGCGTACGCGATCTCACGCAGAACCGTTCCTGACTGTGGCGCACGAAGATGGAAAGAGAAAGGGAAGATGTGGTAGGTGCTGCTGCTGCTGCTGTTGTTGTTGTTGTTGTTACTGTTACTGTTGTTGTTATTATTATTATTGTTGTTGTTATAGATATTATTATTATTATTATTATAGTTATTATTATAATTTTTCGGAGAACCGTTCCTGACTGTGGCGTACAAAGACGGGGAGAGAAAAGGAAGATGTGGTAAGTGCTGCTGTTGTTGTTGTTGTTGCTGTTATTATTATTATTATTGTTGCTGTTGTTGTTGTTATAGTTATTATAATTTTTCGGAGAACTGTTCCCGACTGTGGCGTACGAAGGCGGGGAGAGAAAAGGAAGATGTGGTAAGTGCTGTTGTTGTTGTTGTTGTTACTGTTATTATCATCATTATTATTATTGTTGTTGTTGTTATAGCTATTATTATTATTGTTATAGTTATTATTATAATTTTTCGGAGAACCTTTCCTGACTGTGGCGTACAAAGGCGGGGAGAGAAAAGGAAGATGTGGTAAGTGCTGTTGTTGTTGTTGTTATTATTATTATTGATGTTGTTATAGTTATTATTATTATTATTGTTATAGTTATTATTATAATTTTTCGGAGAACCGTTCCTGACTGTGGCGTACAAAGATGGAAAGAGAAAAGGAAGACGGGGTAAGTGCTGCTGTTGTTGTTGTTATTGTTGTTATTATTATTATTGTTGTTGTTGTTGTTATAGTTATTATTATAATTTTTCGGAGAACCGTTCCTGACTGTGGCATGCAAAGGCGGGGAGAGAAAAGGAAGATGTGGTGAGTGCTGCTGTTGTTGCTGCTGCTGCTATTGTTGTTGTTGCTGCTGTTATTATCATCATCATTATTATTATTATTGTTGTTGTTGTTGCTGTTATTATCATTATTATTATTGTTGTTGTTGTTATAGTCATTATTATTATTTTTTACTTTTATTACCATTATTATGATCATTATCATTATTATTATGTTTATTATTATTAATATAAATATAGCCATCATCATCGTTATTATTATTATTATTATTATTATATTTATTGCATTATTATTATTATTATTATTATTATTATTATTATTATTATTATTATTATTATTATTATTATTATTATTATTATTATTATTATTATTATCATTATCATTTGTTGTTGTTGTTATTGCTGTTATCATATTTTTCTTGCTGCTATGATTATTGTTGTTGTTATTAGTGTGAGCATTATTATTATTATCGTTGCTCTCGTCGTTCGTGTTATTATCGTTATCATTATCATCATTACAATTACCATCATAATCGTTATCATTTTCTCATCACTCTTATTACCAAAACATTTAAATTACTTATATCATTATTGCAACCATCATTATCATCATTATCACTATCTACTTCCTTCTTACCTTGTCCACAAATTCGACCTTACTGACTCTGGTGACCTCGCTCTCCAGATGACCCACAAGTGTGACCTCCAGGTAATAGACAGTGTCTGGTGGTAAATTAGAGAGTCAGAATTTATGAATGAACGTATGTGGTGGTGTATGAATGAGTGAGAGTAACTGAATTTATGAATGAACTTGCCTGGTTGTAAATGCGTGAGTGAGATAGTAACAATTTATGAATGAACATGTCTCGTGTTGTATGAATGAATAAAACAGTAACTGTATTTATGAATGAACGAATAGATAAGTTATCAAATATGTAGGCAAGTAAATATGAAAATGACTGAGCACAGATGAGACAGATAAATAGATAGACAGACAGATAGTGGCAAAATACCAAGAGCAATTAACTACAATATATATATTATCAGCGATTCAAATGAAAAACAAAATATTGTAACTGCATCATATCTGTCTTTCTTGCCAGACTTGTGAATATATACATACATACATACACACAGACACACACACACACACACACACACACACACACACCACACACACACACACACACACACACACACACACACACACACACACACACACACACACACACATATATATATATATATATATATATATATATATATATATATATATATATATATATATATATATATATATATATATATATATATATATATAGAGAGAGAGAGAGAGAGAGAGAGAGAGAGAGAGAGAGAGAGAGAGAGAGAGAGAGAGAGAGAGAAGAGAGAGAGAGAGACAGAGAGAGAGAGACAGAGAGAGAGAGAGAGAGAGAGAGAGAGAGAGAGAGAGAGAGAGAGAGAGAGAGAGAGAGAGAGAGAGAGAGAGAGAGAGAGAGAGAGAGAGAAAGAAAGAAAGAAAGAAAGAAAGAAAAGAAAGAAAGAAAAGAAAGAAAGAGAGAGAGAGAGAGAGAGAGAGAAAGAAAGAGAGAGAGAGAAAGAAGAGAGAAAGAAAAGAGAGAGAGAAGAGAGAGAGAGAGAGAGAGAAGAGAGAGAGAGAGAGAGAGAGAGAGAGAGAGAGAGAGAGAGAGAGAGAGAGAGAGAGAGAGAGAGAGAGAGAGAGAGAGAGAGAGAGAGAGAGAGAGAGAGACAGACAGACAGAGAGAGGCATGAAGACAACGACAGACAAAAAAACAGACTAAAGACAGACTAAAGATAGATAGGTAGATAGATAGATCGCTAGATTCATAAATAGGCAGACATATACACAGATAAATAAATAGACAGAGCCTGACAGACGAAACAGAATATCCTCCTCCTCCTCCTCCTCCTCCTCCTCCTCCTCCTCCTCCTCCTCTTCCTATTTCTTCCTCACTGGTCAGCGGACGCCCTTCGGTCTTCCGGTAGTGAGGGTGCGGCGGCGACGGGTCCAGGAGGGCGAATTCCCCGAGGAAATCCAGGGAGGACGTGGCGGAGACGGCGAGGGCGTAGTCGACGGAGGCGCTGACGGAGAGGGACCACACGCCGTGGCGAGGGGAGAGGAAGCGAACGGCCAGGAAGGTCCCGGTGTGAGAGATCACCTCCACGCCCGCAGTCGCTTCCAGGGCGGCCTTGTCCGTCAGGTCGTAGGCTGTGCCTGGGGAGGGAGGATGGGGAGAGGAGGGTGAGTAAGGGGAGGGTGGCGAGGAGGGTGAGTAGGGGGAAGAGGGAGAGGAGGGTGAGTAAGGGGAGGGTGGCGAGAGGAGAGGGGGGGGGGGATGGGGAGAGGATAAGGAGGTGGGTGAGTAAGGGGAAGAGGAAAAGGAGGGAGAGTAAGGGCAAGAGGGAGAGGAGGGTGTGAGGATAGGGAAAGAGGGAGAGAAGGAGGATTAAGAGAAGGATGGGGAGAGGATAGGGAAGAGGGAGAGGAGGAGGATGGCGAAAGGATAGGGAAGAGGAAGAGGAGGATGGGGAGTGGGAGAGTGGGAGGATGGCGAGAGGATAGGGAAGAGGGAGATCGAAAAAAATCCTTACCCGTGATGTCAAAGAGCATAGCCTGGCTGAGGACTCCCGTGATGCGAACCTCGAAGTCCAAAATGGAGTCATCGATGGGCAAGGAAACTGAGAGGCTACCCGTCATTTCGGCCAAGCTCTCGAGGGTCACCTGCGGAGGAAGAGGAGGTTGAGGTTGAGGATGAGCTCTCGAGGGTCACCTGTAGAATACGAGGAGGAGGTTGAGGTTGAGGTTGAGTGTCAAGCGCAGTAAACTTTGTCCGTAATAGATGGAAAGAAAAGGGGAGAGAGAGAGAAGGGGGGGGGGGTGGAGAGGGGGGGAGGGAGGGGGGAAGGAGAGGGAGGGGGAAGGAGAATGAGGGGGGGAAAGGAGAAGGAGGAGGGAGGGGAGGGGGGAAGGAGAGGGAGGGAGGGAGGGAGGGGGAGGGGAGGGAGGGAGGGAGGGAGGGAGGGAGGAGGGAGGGGAGGGAGAGGAGAGGAGAGAGAGAGAAGAGAGAGAGAGAGAGAGAGAGAGAGGAGGAGAGAGAGGAGAGAGAGAGAAAGAAGAGAAGAGAGAGAGAGGAGAGAGAGAGAGAGATTTAAGAAGTTTTTAAGATTTAGTTTAATTCCATTTGATACAATGGGATATTCTTTGCTGTGACATATTGTCTGTTTATTTTGCCCAAATCTCCCCTGTGTGCAAGGAGTGGCCGGGGTTACCACTCACTGGCGGGCGTGGATGAACGCGGTCGCAAGATTGCTAGGACCAGCACCTTACCGCTGCGCCAGCACAGCACACGGAAGGAAGGGGAAAGGGAGGGAGGGGGAAGGGGAGGGGGAGGGGGGAGGAGGGGAGTGGAGGAGGAGGGGAGGGAGAAGGAGGAGGGAGAGGGAAAGAGGGAGGGAGGAGGGAGAGGGAAAGAGGGAGGGGAAGGAGAAAGGAGGAGGAGGGGGAGGTGGAGGGAGAGGGAAGGGGAGAAAGAGGGAGGGGGAGAAAGAGTGAGTGAGAGCGAGAGCGAGAGCGAGAGCGAGAGAGAGAGAGAGAGAGAGAGAGAGGAGAGAGAGAGAGAGAGAGAGAGAGAGAGAGAGAGAGAGAGAGAGAGAGAGAGAGAGGGAGAGAGAGAGGAGAGAGAGAGGAGAGGAGAGAGAGAGAAGAGAAGAGGAGAGAGAGAGGAGAGAAGAGAGGAGAGAGAGGAGGAGAGAGAGAGAGAGGAGAGGAGAGAGAGAGAGAGAGAGAGAGAGAGAGAGAGAGAGAGAGAGAGAGAGAGAGAGAGAGAGAGAGGAGAGAGAGAGAGAGAGAGAGAGAGAGAGAGAGAGAGTCGTACATAAAACAAATGAGGGGTCGAACAAGAAAATACAAGAATATTCGTGTGTTTTCTTGTTCTTCCCTTCGTTATTTTATTTGCACCGACTCTCTTTAATATATTTACGTTAAAGATATCTTTGCAATTGTAAACATTACTGCAATAATTCAAGTTAAAAGATGCTAAAAGAAATCCCGTTTCTTATCTTTCACTGCAAATTAACATATCTTACTAATATTCTTTTTGACTTACTTTGTTCAAAGATAACTATACAACTGCTAAGATCACTACAATGCCTTCTTTAAGTTACTGACATTGAAAATATGTATGTAGATGCTTAAAAAAAAAAAAAAACACAGCAAATTCGAACGCAAATTAACATGTTACCATTACTCTTTATAAATCATTTTTCTGGAAAATGTCCAAGATCACTACAATACTCTTTTTAAGTTACTACCGTTAAAAGTAAGCCTATAAATGCAAAAATAATAAATAAATAAATAAATAAATAATAATAATAATAATAATAATAATAAATTTCCTATTTTCCCCACCTCGAACGCCAAATCACCAGAGCTTACCGTGGACGTCTCAACGCCTTCCCCGATGATGGCCACGATATCACTAACGTCAAACTTGTCCGTGGAAATGAGGAGGCCGCCCGTGGAATCAGCCAGGCGTTGGTACTCCTCGACGCTGGTAACGAGCTTGGTATCCCCGCCCTCGTCCGTTTGTTCGCTCTTCTTGTAGATGTCGCTGAGAATCACGGTTACCTGGTTCCGAAGACGAAGTGTTTGGTTTCGAACACGGGAACGACGAGCAGGGTTTCGAGGAAAGATGAGGAAGGAGACGAAGGAAGTGAAGGGGAAGTAAAAGGAGGAAAAGATGGAGAGGAAGGGGAAGGAAAAGGAGAAGAGGAAAGGAAAGGAGGAGAAGAGGAAGGAGATGAACGAAGTGAAGGAGAAGTAAAAGGAGGAAAAAAAGATGGAGGGAGGGAAGAGAGAGAGAGAGAGAGAGAGAGAGAGAGAGAGAGAGAGAGAGAGAGAGAGAGAGAGAGAGAGAGAGAGAGAGAGAGAGAGAGAGAGAGAGAGAGAGAGAGAGAGACAGAGACAGACAGAGACAGACAGACAGACAGACAGAGACGAGAGAGGAGACGAGAAAAACAGACAGATACAGAATCGGAGACAGAGAAAAACGGGAAACAGATCGTGTATGGCTTTGGTAATAGAAAACGAAGCGCAATGTCATGTTTTAGTCGTGCGCTGATAGAAGGTTATTACCAGGGTAATGATACGCATAGACATCCCATTAATCCGCATTATCACCGCAGTAATGCACACAAGCAAAATTTTATCCCAAAAAAAAAAATACAAACTCGTCAGTAAAATGAGACATCCTTAATATGACAAAGACTTTTCCTATCACAAATTAAACTTTAATATTTTTATTTAGCTATTTTTCATTTTATCATTCTCTTTTTTTTTCGAAATTTCGAATATCCCAAAACGTTTTGTGTTCAACCGTGAATTATGACTCCAATCATCCGTTTCAATAATGGCCAATCGTGGGTGTTCGAAACCGTAATTATGACTCCCAACATCGTTTCAATAATGGCAAATACGTGGATCCGCGAATTATGACTTCCAATTCATCCGTCGTTTCAATAATGGCAACATCGTGGATCATTGTGTTCGAAACCGTGAATTATGACTCCAATCATCCGTTTCAAAATGGGCAATATCGTGGATCAATGTGTTCGAAACGTGAATTATGATCCGTTTCAATAATGTCATCCGTTTCAATAATTTCAATAATCGTAATATCCGTGTGATTTTATTTATTTATTTACCTTAACATGTTTTTGTTGCGCCAAGCTGATCAGACCTTCCATCAGCTCTCCGTCTTTCCCGTCGGCGTCGGTGAAGCAGAAGAGGCTGCCGTAGTCTGGAGTCGCTTTTAAAGCCATCTGAAGGAAACCGAACACTTTGCTAGCTATGATTTCTCTCTCTCTCTTTCTTTCTTTCTTTCTTTCCATTCTCATTCTCTCTCTCATTCTCTCTCTCTCTCTTTCTCTTTCTTTCTCTCTCTCTCTCTTTTTTTTTTTTTTTTTTTTTTTGGGGGGGGGGGTTGTTTTGTTGTTTGTTTTTTTGTTGTTTCTTTTCATTTTCCATTTTCCAGAAGCAATTGTTAAAGTCAAAAGTAATGTACTATCTGTGTTGTTGTTTTTCTCCATTATTTCCAAAAGTAATTTTTCAAATCACAAGCAAATTTCCTTAGCTATGCTGATTTCTCCCCCCCTCCTCCTATTCTACCCCCCCCCCCTATTGAAGCCTCACCTGAAGCCCCAATTATATTCCACAAGCAAGTTTCTAGTTATACTACCCCCCCCCTCGAGATCTCATCTCTCTCTCTCTCTCTCTCTCTCTCTCTCTCTCTCTCCTCTCTCTCTCCTCTCCTCCCTCCCTCTCTCTCTCTCTCTCTCTCTCTCTCTCTCTCTCTCCTCTCCTCTCCCACCCTCTCTCTCTCTTCTCTCTCGCCTCCCCTTCCCTCTCTTCTCTCTCTCTCTCTCTCTCCTCCTCTCTCTCTCCCTCTCTCTCTCTCTCTCTCCTCTCTCTCCTCTCTCTCTCTCCCTCTCTCTCTCCTCTCTCCCTTCTCTCTCTCTCTCGCTCCCTCTCTCTCTCTTCTCTCCCTCTTACTTCCCACAAGCAAACTTCTACCTACACTGACTCCCCCCCCCCCCATCGAAGACTCACCTGAAGCCCCCCCCCCATCGAGGACTCACCTGAAGCCCCCCCCCCATCGAGCCCCCCCCCCCATCGAAGACTCACCGAAGCCCCCCCCCCCCATCGAGGACTCACCTGAAGCCCCCCCCCATCGAAGACTCACCTGAAGCCCCCCCCCCCATCGAGACTCACCTGAAGCCCCCCCCCCATCGAAGACTCACCTGAAGCCCCCCCCCCCATCGAAGACTCACCTGAAGCCCCCCCCCCATCGAAGACTCACCTGAAGCCCCCCCCCCCCATCCTCACCCCCCCCCCCCCCATCGAAGACTCACCTGAAGCCCCCCCCCCCCCCATCGAAGACTCACCTGAAGCCCCCCCCCCCATCGAAGACTCACCTGAAGCCCCCCCCCCCCATCGAAGACTCACCTGAAGCCCCCCCCCCCATCGAAGACTCACCTGAAGCCCCCCCCCCATCGAAGACTCACCTGAGCCCCCCCCCCCATCGAAGACTCACCTGAAGCCCCCCCCCCCCATCGAAGACTCAGAACCCCCCCCCCATCGAAGGACTCACCTGAAGCCCCCCCCCCCCCATCGAAGACTCACCTGAAGCCCCCCCCCCATCTCACCTGAAGATCGAGACTCACCTGAAGCCCCCCCCCCCATCGAAGACTCACCTGAAGCCCCCCCCCATCGAGACTCACCTGAAGCCCCCCATCACTCACCTAAGCCCCCCCCCCATCGAAGACTCACCTGAAGCCCCCCCCCCCATCGAAGACTCGCCCCCCCCCATCGAAGAACTCACCTGAAGCCCCCCCCCCCCATCGAAGACTCACCTGAAGCCCCCCCCAGAACATCTCAGGGCCGTCGCCGCCCCCGTGGGCGTACAGGGACCTCACGGCATCCAAGAACACCTGGGCGTCGCTGGTTGAAATGAGGGGTCCAACCTCTGAGGAGTGAGTGAATAAATGAATAAAATGAATAAGGAAGTAAAGGAATGAAGTAAATGAATAAATTATTACATTTCAATTTATAATTTATCTAATTCATAAGTAAATTAGATAAGTAAATACAAAAATAAATGAATAATTATGTAAATAAATAGATAATTACATAAATAAATAAATAATTACATAGATAAATAAATGAA
>NW_020869838.1:162202-167202 GCF_003789085.1 Penaeus vannamei | reverse complement strand
ATTACAAGGCTCTTTTCGACGAAATACATTGTCTGACGCATCTATTTCCGGAATTTAGACCATAAACAAAATAAAAAAAATAAATGATTAAATCAAAACAAAAAAAACAATAAAAACATTAATTAATAAAATTAAAATAAACAATAAAATATTAATTAATAAAATTAAAATAATAAACAATAAAACATTAATTAAATTAAAACAATAAACAAAAAAACATTAATCAATTAAATCAAAACAAAACAAAAACAAAGCAACCACAAAAAACAATAACAACAAAGTAACAAATAAAACTACTTCAAGAAAGCAACAAGATAAACAAAGGAATAAGAACAACCATAAACAACAAAACATTAACAAGGTAAAAATAGCAGTAGTAAACAACAAAGCAATAACAACAGCAAAGTAACAACAAACAATTTAAAACAACAATCAAAAAAACAACAAAGGAACAAAATCAATAAACCACAAAGCAACAAAAAAATAAACAATTCAACAAACAATTTAAAACAACAATCAAAAAAACAACAAAGGAACAAAATCAGCAAAGTAACAATTAAAACAACAATCAATAGACAACAAAGCAACAACATAAAAAACAACAACAAAAGAACAGCAACAGCAAACAACAAAAATAAACAACAGCAAAACAAAAACAAAGAAACAACAGCAAAGTAACAACAAAATCCACAAACAACAAAGCAACAAAAACAAACAAAACAAAAAACAACAAGCAACAAAACCAAAAGAAAACGAACCCGTGGGCGGCTTCGGAATCAAGAAACTGGCACCGACTTCGTCTTCGTATTCGTAATAGCCCGTGCTGAGGCCGGAGCCCAGGATGACGTTGGCCGAACACTCGCCCTGTTTTTGATTATTTTATTTTTATTTATTTTTTTTTGGGGGGGGGGAGGGGAGTTATATCAGTGGTGTAAAAAAAATGGTGTTAATGTGGTGATGGTGAGGTAAAAAGTTGGGGATGGTATGGGTGGTGGTGGTGGTGGTGGTGGTGGTGGTGGTGGTGTGATGATGATGATGGATGATGATGATGATGATGATGATGATGATGATGATGATGATGATGATGATGATGATGATGATGATGGTGGTGGTGGTAAGATTGAGGATGGTATGGGTGGTGGTGAATGATGGTGTTGTTGTGGTGTGGTTGGTAATAGTGACTGAAAATTGTGAAGGTGATGATGACGATAACAGCAATTTAACATTAGCACTATAATAATGGCAATCTTAAAGTATATATGCAGTACCTCTAGAAGAATGAATACCAGAACAATAATGTACTAAAGAACAAATAAAAATGATATAATATATATGGAATCCACCACAATCCCACCTCCTTCCCCTCTAAAGGAAAAAAAAAAAGTAACAAAATTACCTGAGGATTCGCGCAAGATGTACACACGTTGTCACTCTCGCCCGCCAGATTACCCAAATCTGAGCCTGGAATACCCAGTCCTTCGAGAATCCCCACGTTCCCTTGCTCAACCCAGGTGGAGTGGGAGTAGAACTTCTGGATGGAGTGGTAGGACGTGCCGAGGAGTGCCCTGGCCGCGGAGTAGGACTCGTCGTGAAGGATGGAAGTGAGGATCTGGGGGTATCTGGCAATGAGCGTCGCCTGCAGTTCCTCGAGGCTCTCTCCGTCGGCCTGGATGGCGGGGTCGTACCTGGAAGGGGGAGGGGGAGGGTAGGTCGTTGGATTGAGGGCGATATGGGGGAGGTAGATCATATCTGGACTAAGAGAGGAATGTGTGGAGTGAAAGGAGGGATAGGTCGATAGATGATGATTGAAATAAAAGTTGTAATGCTGGTATGTGGAATAAAGACGGCACTGAATTGGAGAATAGATATTAACCAGTTACTCAGAGGACCTCATGTCGAGGATAGCATTTTGTTTCATCCATTGTCCATATTCAGTCATGAGAGCAGATGAGGCACAGAAAATAAAAGGCAGGAGCATGACCTATCTCATCTTTCGCATGGCAATCTTGATCAATCTCCAGAGTAGACAACTTGAGCAGGATTACTAACTGGGGGATGAGGTGTCTCTATAGCTTGAGTTTGTGGTCCCAGCCTGTTCAACTAAGAGGTTCTACATCAGTGTCATTGTTGGTTGGGCCTTGGTCTTGCAAACTGTGCGCCATGATTCGACTAAAGATCCTGCTGCAAAAGGCGTCATGACGAGAATTTGCGCACAAGACAGTCAAAGTCTTGCTGACATACAGCTAGACTAGCAATACCAGACCCTAGATGACAGAATTCTGCATGGGAGCCAGCATCTTCTTGAGGTCATTAATGGCTCCTGCTGCTAACCCAATCTGTTGATTTCCTGGTCTGGCAGCCCAGAGGTATGAACTGCACTAAAACTATGTAAAACTCTGGTACTTCAGTGTCTGCACTACTTGTTCATACCAAGTATAATCTCCTAGTAGGCCACTCAAAGTTCTGGATCTTCATCTCGGTCCACAAAACCTCTAGACACAAGGGCATCGCCTTAGTAATGACAGCATTGAGAACTGCCAACCAAAGACTACATACGAAAGACAGGAATGTCGAGTAAAATCCTATAAGTGTTGCGGCGTCGTCGAAATAGATGGCGTTAGTGATAATCTCGTAGACGTCATCTTATACTGTCTGGTTGTTTACATAGAAGCGCGAAATTGATACTACAAAGTCATCATGCAATATGAATTATTTTGTTACATACATACATACATACATACATATATATATATATAATATATATATATATATATATATATATATATATATATATATAATTTTTAAGTAAGTAAGCTATTCACAAACCCCTCTGAATAGGTCTGAACTGACCAAGAACATGACGCGAGTGAGCACTCCTAATGAACGACGTCGGCTGTTTAGTTGGGCGTCGAGTCAATAGATGGTGCTCGTGGAGGACCGCTGGCTTCATTTTTTTTTAATGTATTAGATGACATGTTTCCTGTCTTTCGTATATAGTCTGGTGCCAACAGGGTGTTGGGAGAATCAGATAAGGTGACAATATTATCAGTAAAGTCAAGGTGTGTATGAATTTGAAATTACCCAGTGCCGTTCGAAAATTACTCTTAGTAACGGCATTATCTAGTCCAAGTGTTGAAGAGCAGTCCACAGTCAAATCACAAAAGCATTCAATAATGATCTGAATCACAAGACACACTACTGTTGACTTGTCAATAAGGAACTGCACTGCTCTGGTCCTTGTTGCTTCAGCAGGAAGGTCTCTACTGAGTCTCGGATAAATGACAGCAAGCATCTACTCAGGCATGTTGGGCTGTGTAGTGTCTCAATGATTACTGTAATCCTCATTATCATTTTTTCTCTGGAGAAGATTGACCATGTCTCTCAACAGGGAGATCGTCTGCCGAACTTTGTCAAGGAAAGAGGTTCAGCCCAATTCACTCGCATCTAAACACCATCTGATACAATTTGGGAATCTATTAAGTGAACTGTAATCAGCTTTGGGGAGAACTTTGTATACAGCTTTCTTAGAAATTAGTAGACAAGATGAAGATAATTTATTAAGGGTCTTTAACTTCCTTAGTATGATTCCTGGTTTAATGCTGTGCCTTGTTCTCTCTCAGTAGTACGTGTAGTGTGCTAAAGTTTATTGTAGATCCCGACACACAGCCAGTCGAACCATGTAACATGCTTCCACGGCCTATATCATCTCCTGTGAGATAAGGTTCTGCCTCGTTCTCAGCCAGTCACCGAATGAGCTCCATTAGGTATTTCGCAACTGGTCGTTAGGTCGTTAATAGCTGAGAAACGGTTAGAAACAGCCACGGCAAACCCTAAAGCACACTCCCTTTAGTCAGTCCACGCGAAATACTCTTGAACAGTCGCTGGACAGACGAGGAGATTTTAAGGGCACCGAGACTACTCTGCACCCAACCACCCAAACCACCTACCTCCTCGCCCACCCCAACCCACCCACCCAAACCCACCTCGCCCACCCCAACCCACCACCCCTCTCCGCCCACCCCGCCAACCCACCTCCGCCCACCCGCAACCCACCTCAGCACCCGCAACCCACCTGAGCTGCGCAGACGAATCCGCCTTGACGTTCGAGGCGGCGATGGAGTTCACGGCCTTGATGAACCTCGTGGGCGACGACGTGCTCCCGTAGTAGGCGTGGTAGAGCTCCGTCAGCGTGGCTTCGGAGGGCACGAAGAAGTCCGGGCGGGGCGGGTGGGCCGTGAAGAAGCGGCGGATGTTTCGCCGGATGGCCTCGCGGGTGATCCACTCGTGGTCGGGGTCGCCCCGTCCATCTGGGTTCGGTTCAGGTTTAATTCAGGTTTAGTTTAGTTTTAATTCCATTTGCTACAATGGATACTTCGCCCCGTCCATCTGGGTTTGGTTCAGTTTTAGTTCAGTTTTTTAGTTTAATTCCATTTGTTACAATGGATATTGCTTTGCTGTGACATGTCTGTCTGTTTTATTTTGCTTCCAAGTCTCCGAATCTCTGGCATGGGGGGGGGATTAGGGGGCAGGAGGGGCTGGTCTGGCATGGGGGAGGGGGCAGGGGGCAGGGGTTGGTCTGGATGGGGGAAGGGGAATTGGGGTGGAGGGAGGTTGGTCTGGCATGGGGGGGAGGGGGCAGAAGGGGTTGGTCTGGAGGGGGAAGGGGATGGTGAATTGGTGGAGGGAGGGTTGGGTTGCATGGGAGGGGAGGAGGGGCAGAAGGGTTGGTCTGGATGGGAAGGGATGGGTGATTGGGGTGGAGGAGTGGGTTGGCATGGTGAAGGGGGAGGAGGGGCAGAAGGGGTTGGTCTGGATGGGGAAGGGGATGGGTGAATTGGGGTGGAGGGAATGGGGGAGGGAGGAGGGGTAGAAGGGGGGTCTGGATGGGGAAGAAATTGGGTTGGAGGAGGGTTGGGTTGGCATGGGGAGGGGGCAGAAGGGGTTGGTCTGGATGGGGAAAGGGGATGGGTGAATTGGGTGAGGAGGGTTGGTCTGGCATG
>NW_020869838.1:144702-152202 GCF_003789085.1 Penaeus vannamei | reverse complement strand
AAAGGAAGATATGAATTAATAATTAAGTCTACCTCAAAATAAAAATTTAGCTATTGTCTAAGTTCCTTGCTATTCACGCTAATTCTCCACTTAAGTACAAGATGTCACTTTATACTCTGTACAAATACGTCTTAATATAAAAAACTGAGATAGCTCTACATCTTACTATATACACATCACGTAATAAAGAAATTAATAATATTGCCAAATGGAAATATTATTATGATAATAATGATAACAATAATGATATTAATAATAATAGTGATAATAACAATAATAACATTAATGATAATAATAATGACAGTAAGATAATAACATAAATAAAGATAATAAAGAATAGTAATGAAAGTAATAGTAATAATAATAATAATAACGATAATAATAACAACAATAATGATGATAATAATATTAATAATAATAATAATAATAATAAACATAATAATGATAATAATAAACATTTCAATATCTTCGAATATTCATTGTCCGTCGGAAGTACTGTTGCAAGAAAACAGTTGGTGCAGTAATATCACACGATGTTGCGCCCGAAGAAATATTGCAAAACATTTCAACGCACGACCACCTTCCACGCCTTCGGATTATGGCAAAAAGATGACCCACGGCAATGCAACGACTCTGCCGATAGGTCCTGTGACACGCCCTCACGCCCACAAGCACGGGTCCGATCCCTCACGCCCACAAGCACGGGTCTGGTTCCTCACGCCCACAAGCACGGGTCTGGTTCCTTACGCTCACAAGCATGAGTCCGGTCCCTCACGCCCACAAGTTCGAGTCCGATCCTCACGCCCGCAAGCACGAGTTCTTTCCCTCACGCCCACAGGCACGAGTTCTCTCCCTCACGCCCACAGGCACGAGTTCTTTCCCTCGCGCCCGCAAACACGAATCCGATCCTCACGCCCGCAAGCACGAGTTCTCTCCCTCACGCCCCCAGAGCTCAGGACATGGTGGTGGGCGTGGAGCTGAGGGAGTAGGGGTCGAACCTCTTCTTGAGCGTGCCCCAGAAGCCGGCGGATTTGTAGGCGCCTTTGCCCACGCTCATCCTCGTGGAGTAGATGGGCGGCGTGGAGGAGGAGGAGGCGTCGCTGGGGAGGGCGAGCGGCACGCGGCGGTTCCTGGCGCGCCCTTTGTACATCACCACCACCAGGATGGCCAGGAACACGCACATGGCCACGCCGCCGAGGATGGACGCGGCCATGATGGCGCTCTTGGTGGACATGTTGAGCGAGTTGGGGTCGTCGTCGTACAGGGGGAAGTAGTCGTCCTCCAGGGGCCGCGGCCGGTACTCGTCGCCGTAGGAGTAGCCGGAGGAGGCGCTGTCGCCGTCGCGCGAGAGCCCGAAGGACAGGCTGCCGTCCTCGGAGTTGGTGGTGGAGTTGTGGAGGACGTCGAGCAGCGAGGACAGGTCGCTCTCGGGGTTGTAGGGCGGCGGCACGTACGGGGGGCGCAGGGTCGTGCGCTCGGTCGTCTGGAAGCGGTTCGTCAGGATCCTGCGGTAGTTGGCGTCGCTACGGCCGCCCTCGTGCCCCAGGGGCCTGTAGGGCCGCGGGGGTCGCCTCCCGGACTCTGCGGAGGTCCGGTACGGGCGGAGGGACACGGGCGTCTCGGGGGTGGTGTAGGGGCGCGGCCGCGGCCCGTCCCCTCCTTGCTCCTCGGAGCTCGGTCCCCCTCCCTCGGCCGGGCTCGCCTTCTTCGCCGCCGCAGCGCCGCCCTCGGAGGGGCCGCTGTCCGTCAGGCTGAAGATGGAGCCGAGGTCGTGCAGGATGTCGGACGCGGAGAGGCCCTTGTCCTTCATGATGGACGCGAGGTCCACCTTTATGGGGATGGGGCTCTGGCCTTCGTCCGCTCCCTCTCCCGCAGCCGCAGAAGTCGCCGCGTCCCCTTCCGCGCTCGCCTGCACGCCCTCGCCCGCGCCCTTCCCCGCCCCCTCCTCCGTGGACGAGCCCCCTGGCTTCTTGGCGCCCTCGAAGGACAGTCTCCCGCCGGGCATGAAGCCGAAAATCTTGGGCGGAAGAGGGGTGCGGTGCCGCGTCGTCGTGGGTCTGGCGGTCGTGGTGGTCGTCGTGGAAGTGGTAGACGTCGTGGCGGGGGTCGTGGTGGTCGTCGTGCTCGTCGTCGTCGTCGTGTCGTCGTCGTCGTCGTCGTGCTCTCAGGCTGCTCTTCTTCAGCTTCGTCGTCGCCGTGTCCTTTGAGCATTGCAAGGAGGTCCTGGACGCTCCCCTTAACGCCGCTGAACTCCCTCTGCGTGAGTCCCCGGGCCTGGAGGCTCGTCGTGAACTCCTTCAGGGACATCCCCTCGCCCTGCAGCGCCACCAGGAACTGAGGGAGGATCATGCCCATGCCCTGAAGGATCTCCGAGAGGCTGATGGGAGCGCCGCTTCTCGCCACAGCTGTTAAAAAAATATAGTTACATTAAAAAATAAAAATAGATAAGAAACACATAGTCATATCCAAGTCTTAGTCTCCTTTAAGAAACCGTAAGTGAAGAATTATTATTGCAATATCCATAATGATACAAAAAAGAGCATTAAGGTACTATATCATTCTAAAATCCTGAAGAGCTGATTTCGTTCAACAAATCAAAAAAAATTCTAGGCTCTAAATTTTCAGTCTTCTTACCTGCGTTCTTGTTTGTGGGAATTGCCCTTACTCTCTGCGTCGTTGTTGTTGCGGGAGTCGTGTGGTGGTTTGTGGTGGTTGTCGTGGGCGGGGTGTTGTTGTGGTGGTGGTTGGTGGTGTTGTTGTTGTGGTGGTGGTTGTAGTAGTCGTGGTAGGTGGTGGTGTCGTTGTAGATGTTGTGGTAGTTGTGGGAGGCTGTGTTGTCGTAGTTGTGGTGGTTGTAGTGGGAGGCTCAGTTGGTGTGGTAGTTGTAGGTGTAGTGGTTGTCGTTGTTGAAGGTGGGTTTGTACTTGAGGAAGCTGTAGTCGCCGGGATACTGCGACTCGGCTGTTCCTCGTGGTCGTCAGGAGGAGAGGGAGGGCTGCTCGGCCCCTCGCCTCCGTCAGCCCCCGTCTGGTCGTAGTACATGTCCATGAATTCGTCGTACAAGTTATCATAGTATTCGGGATCGTAGTCATGTGCTGCTTCGCCCTTGGAGCCTGCAGGAGGGGCAGAATCACCTGCGAAGGACTCCTGGGATGGGGCGGGGTCCTGTCCCTGGTCTTCAGCGACGGCAGGAGGCGGGCGCGCGGTCGAAACGGCAACCTCGACCGACGCTTCGGGTACAATTCCGGCCGACGAGTTGTGGTCGGCTTCGTTGCGATCCGAGGCTTCGAGTCGGGGTTCGCTGTTGGCTTCGCTCGCGGCCACTTGCTCGCCCGAACGCGGCTGGCTGGGGCGGTCGGCGAACACGTTGGCGACGCTCGGGTAGTCGATGTCGACGTCTTCGGGCGAGGGGCGGCCCGAGGCGACCTCCCTGGACGCGGACGGGGACAGGGGCGTGGCGTCGGTGGTGAGATCGGCCGGGGCGGACACCGGGGTTATGGCATCCCCCAGGCTGTCCCCCTCCAGGAGCCCCGCTAGGTTCCCCGGGTTGAGGAAAGGGCGGGCGGGCGGCGGCCTCGGGAACCCGGAGTCCGGAACCGACGCCCGGATCGACGGGTCGGGGAAGGGCCTCGGGAACTCCGTCGGCGCCAGCGGCAGGCGACCCAGCTTCTCGCCGCTGCTGTAGACTTCGGCGCTGGCGAAGGCCGCGGAGACAGGGCTCGGGAGAGGCCCTGGGATCTCCGCCGACGCCACGGGCCTCGGACGCCGCGTGGTGCCCCAGTTGCCGTACGTCTGGCTCTTCGGGTAGTGGCTGCTCTGCGGGGGGAGGGAGCTGCCGAAGGGGTCGAAGCGGATGGTGGAGTGGTAGCCCTCGCCGCGCACCTCCGACTCGAAGGGGAAGGTGCTCTGGAAGGAGTGCACGCGCAGGTTGTGCCGCTGCGGAGGGGGCCGCTTGTGAGACGGGGTCCTGCGGGAGGAGGAGGGGTCAGGCAAGTGGCAGCGGAGGGGGTCCTGCGCTCGAAGGCGGTCGGACTCCTCACGAAAAGGGGAAGGAACTGCTTTTGAAATGACAGACGACAACAGGGATTTTTTAAGCTTTGCGTCACGGAAAAAGTGTCATCTTAAGTTCTGTGTCACGAAAACCTGCGTCAATTGAAGCTTTGTGTCACGAAAAAAGTGTCGTTTTAAACTTTGCGTCACGAAAAGCAGTGTCATTTTAAGCTTTGCGTTATGAAAAAAGTGTCACTTGAAGCATTTTGCCACGAAAACCGTGTCGAACCTTCGTGTCACGAAACCAGTGTCATTTGAAGCTTTGTGTCACGAAGGCAGTGTCACAACGGATAACCAATATATTCCAAAGCATCATGCACTGTCACTTCCTCAACCTGTCATGTCATACAAGAGACTCTAAAGATGGGTTAATGATTAAAAAGAAATAAAATCCATAATCCATCATTACTGCTAGATTTCAAAAATCCAAATGTTGTTACTGCCGCATTCTTTTATTATTTTCGTTCTGGTTTTCGAAAAAAAAAATCTAAAAGCATAGTCAATTTTATGTCCAATTCCATGTCAGTGAAAATTATGATACACGCACACATATATATATGTATATATATATAGTGTGTGTGTATGTATATATATATATGTATAGTATATATAAAATACACATATATGCATGTATGTAAGAACAACACATTAGTCTACAACACATACAGATGTTAGCATCAACCGCAGCCCAATCCCAGATTAGTCCCCGTCGAGAAAGCCCCTCTTCCCCGCCTTCCCGCCGCCCGCAGTCAAGCCCAAAAGCACAGAGGAGAGAGAGATCAAGCACCGCCACGCCTCTTTCGCCCGCAATCCCAAGCAGAAGGAGTCAGCGTCCCTCAAACCCGGTCCTGCTGAGACCTCCTTGAGTGTTCCTTTCACCTGCCTACCTGTTGTCTGTCTTAAGGTCTACCTCCCCGTCTGCCCCGTCTTGGCGTCTTCCTCTGTCCGCGTCCTTGGAGTCCTGAGGACCTGTCTGGACTCTACGGGGGACTGTGGTGTCTGTGTCGACGCCTTCGTCCAGGTACTCGGAATAGAGGTAGTCGTAGAAGAGGTCGGATTCTTGGTATTCGAGATCCGCGAAGTACTCGGAAGGGTTGGCGTCACTCGTGGCCGTCTCGTTGTCTGTGGCTGTCTTTGAGTCTGTGTCTGCGTCTGTCTGTGTCTGCGTCTGTGTCTGCGTCTGTGTCTGAGTCCGTGCCTGCGTCTCTGTCAGCGTCCTGTCTGTTCTTGTGCGTTTTGTCGCGTCTTTTCGTCTGTGAAGGCAAGTCACTTAAGAGTCCAAGTCGCCTCGTGGTCTTGCGTTCCTCGTTGCTCTGTTCACTCTCGGATAATTGACTTTGCTTATTTTTGCTTTTGTTTTTGTTTCTGGTCTGCGGCGTCCTCGGGGGAGGGAGGCGGTCCCCGGTCCGATCGTCTGGGGTCTCGGTCGCTGGTCTGGCGCGAAAGGAATCGGTCTCGACGCTCTTAGGGAACGCGAGTCCCGTGGGGGTCTGCGTGGGGTCCGGGCGAGAGGGGACAGGGTTCTCTCCGACGCCCTTCGTCTCTGGGGGTCGGGGGGCGCTCGGGGGCCGCCCGCGCGACGAAGAGGAGCCAGGAGGAAGAGACAAAGAAGGCGAGGAGGTGGTATAGGTCGAGGAAAAGCGTAGACGAACTCGAGAAGAAGGAGGAGAAGGTGAAGAAGAGAACAAAGATGAAGAAGAAGAAGAGGAGGAGGAGGATAATGACTCTCTAGGTGGCTTTTTATTACTAGAAGGGATGCGCAAGTCATCATTAGTGCCTGAGGATTTATGTCGTGCTGAAGAAGGGGAAGAAGAAGGAGGTGGAAGACGACTTCCGAATTCCTGCTCAGAGAATCCTACAGTCTCACGAATACTTCTGAAATGAAGCGTAAAGGTCTGCTAAAAATACGGAGATAAATATTTACAAATCGAACTTAAGAAGGAATAAGAACATAAGAATTGTACAAGAATACGAAGAACTAAAGTACAGTGTCATACGGAAAGGGGTGTACAGTACAGAACTGCATGCGAAGAAAGTACATGCAGGTTTTCTTAGAAAGGAAAGTCACGATGCTTGTAAAGGCAAACGTATTAAATAATCAAATTCCTCGCTTTTAAAAGGCTTCACACCGGAAAGTCACAACCAAAATTTTTGAAAAGAAATTACGATCATCAAAATATTACAAAATATTAAGCCTTCCGGTGTGATAGAATGTCCTTGTGAAGTTGAAACACTAAAATTAAATTATTACAGTCTGGTGGTCCGTTTAGTCAGGATGCAGAATAGTTTATGTATGATATTGCAGAGAGAATCCATGGCCACGTCATGCAGAGGAGGGCATGTCAGACAATGCATGATTTAGTGCTATAAGTCCATTTAATTGATTAAGGTTCATTAGTATGGTGTACCTATTTTACATATAATCAGTGTCTTTTTTCATAATTTTGGTCTGGTATTGTAATTATCTATAAAAATATTTGTCTCCAGTGTAAGAGTATTAATTTTATATTGGAAATTATTGGGAAGAACCTACACTAGAGAATTCTTGTGTGTCACGAAAGAAAATTAGAAAGTTTTATGCAGACTTCAGGAAATCATCGCTTATAATGTGAAAATTAATATTATATAAAATCCATTTATATAATTTCTAAAAAAAAAAAAAAAAAAAAATCTGACAGAGACGCAAGTAAAATAAAAGTAATAAATCGGCAAAAAATTTACTTTCCTGGCAAAACACACATATTATAAAGAAATGGAATTACTAGAAGAAAAAGAAAATTAGTAAGACAATCTCTCTCTCTCTCTCTCTCTCTCTCTCTCTCTCTCTCTCTCTCTCTCTTCTCTCTCTCTCTCTCTCTCTCTCTCTCTCTCTCTGCTCTCTCTCTCTCTCTCTCTCTCTCTCTCTCTCTCTCTCTCTCTCTCTCTCTCTCCCTCTCTCTCTCTCTCTCCTCTCCCTCTCCTCACCTCCCTCTCCTCTCTATCTCTCTCTCTTTCTTTCATAAAAAAAGACACACAACAACCTCAAAACACTCATTAACCACCCCCCCCCCCCCACACACACAACCGCTAACAACCCAAACCCCCCAACGACCTCGTTTGCCCAACAGCTCACCTCGGCGACGTCTGCCACGGGAGGTTCGGTCGGCGCTCTGCAGAACCCCCACCACTCGCGCCTCTCCCCCAGAAGCTGAAGTTCCTCTGTTCAGCCTGTGGATGATGGTGGTGGTGAGAGTGGGATAGGCCTAGTGGTGATGGTGATGGTGAGAGTGAGGTTGGGTGATGGTGATGATGTCATGCAGTGAGGTTGGTAATGATGGGTGAGAGTGAGTGATAATTGGTTGAGGCTGCTACATAGTTTACGGTTTCTCTAGCCTTTGAATATGTGCCAGTAGAGAGTAACAAAACAATTACGTAAAACTCAGTATTACTGTAATATATTAGTATATATTA
>NW_020869838.1:134702-139702 GCF_003789085.1 Penaeus vannamei | reverse complement strand
TGGCTCTGTTTATCTCTCTATCTGTCTGTCCTATTTATCCTATTTATTTACTTGTCTGTCGCTGTCTATGTCTGTCTGTGTGTCCTCTGTTTATCTATTTATCTGTCTAATTTAATCTATTCATATACTGTCTATTGACTAATGTCCTGTCTGTATGTCTGGCTCTGTTTATCTGTCTATCTGTCTGTCTATTTATCTATTTATGTACTTGTCTGCCTCTATCACTGACTATGTCTGTCCCTGCAAAATGTCTGTCCTCTGTTTATCTATCTATCTGTCTATCTATTTATCAATTTATATACTTGTCTGCCTGTATCACTGACTATGTCTCTGTATTTCTGGCTCTATTTATCTATTTGTTTGTCTGTCTATCTGTTTGTCTATCTATCTACTAATATCTGTCCTATCTAACAGAAGTATAACTATTTATCTATATCATACTATTTGGATACCTGTCTCTCTGTCTCTGTTGGTCTTTATTTATCTATCTGTATGTCTATCTATCATCTATTTGTCTATCTATCTGTCTGTTTATTGTCTCTCCCTCCCTCTCTATTTTTACTGTACACTCTCTCCCTCTTCCTCTCTCTCCTCTCCTCCTTTTCTTTTTTCCTCTCCTCTCTCTTTCTCTTCTTTCCTCTCCCTCTCTCTCTCCCTCCATCTCCCCGCTCTCTCTCCCTCGCACTTCCCCTCTTTCACCTTCCTCCTTCCCTTTCTCTTCCTCTCCCCTCCCCTCCCCCTCCTTCCCCATCCCCTCCTCCTCCTCCTCCACCTCCCTCCTCCTCCACCTCCCTCCCTCCACTAACCAATCTCGCCCCTCCCACTCCCCTTCCCCCTCCATCTCCCTTTCCTCTCCCTCTGTCTCCTCTCCGCTCCTCTTTCTTCACTCTCCCTCACGCATCCACTCGCCCAGTACAACGCCAAACGGGCAGTACCCCCCTCCCCCCCCCCCACCCTCTCGGATTACCAGGAAAACAAAGCGAATTTTCTGGAATCAAAAAGTTTCGCGGGAACAGCGAAGGGGAAAGGGTTAGATCTAGCATCTGTCCTGTCTCTTTCTGTCCTGTCTGTCTGTTTTATATAATCCATCTGTCTGTCTCTTTCTGTCTTGTCTGTCTGTTTATATATTTTTGTCTGTCTGTATATCTTGGTCTGTCTGTCTCTCCGTCTGTCTGGGTCTGTTTAATATATTTGTCTGTCTGTCTGTCTATTTTACATAATATTTGTCTCTTTCTGTCTGTCTGTCTATTTATATATTTCTGTCGTATATCCTGTCTGTCTGTCTCTTCTGTCTGTCTGTCTGTCTGTCTGTCTGTCTGTCTGTCTATTTATATATGTCTGTCTGTGTCCTGTCTGTCTGTCTCTCAGGCTGTATGGCTGTCTAATCTGCCCTGTCTTCTCTTTCTTTTCTTTCTTTCTCTCTCTCTCTCTCTCTCGTCTCTCTCCCTCTCTCTCTTTCTCTCTCTCTCTCTCTCTCTCTCTCTCTCTCTCTCTCTCTCTCTCTCTCTCTCTCTTCCTCTCTCCTCTCTCTCTTCTTCTCTCTTCTCTCGCTCTCTCTCACTCTCTCTCTTCCCTCTTCTCCTCTTCTCTCTCTCCCTTCTCCCTTCCCTCTTCCTCCCTGCCTTCCTCCCCCCCTTTCTCTCCCCCCTTCCCTCTCCCTTCCCTTCCTCCCCCTTCCCTCCCTCCCCTTCCTCCCTTCCTCTCTCACCTCCCCTTCTCCCTCCCTCCTCCCTTCCCCCTCTCCCTCCTCACCTCCCTTCCCTCCCTTCCCTCCCTTCCCCCCTCCCTCCCTCCCCCTTCCCTCCCTTTCCCCCTTCCCCCTCCCTCCCCTCTCTCCCTTCCTCCCCCTCCCTCTCCCCTCCCCTTCCCTCTCTCCCCCTCCCTTCCCTTCCTTCCCTCTCTCCTCCCTCCTTTCACTCCCCTTCCCTCCCTCCCACCTCCCTTCCCTCTCTCCCAAAGTTTCACGAATCATCAATTTGTAAACGATTGTACAGTGCTGAGTCAAGTTCGTGTGTTATGGTGTGTGTTGGTGTGACAGTGAGGGAGAAGATTTCCTTTGCGAAAATGGTGGTGTTGATGGTGTTGATGGTGATGAGGGTGGTGGAGGTGGTGTTGGTGGTGATGATGGTGGTGGAGGTGGTGGAGGTGGTGTTGGTGGTGGTGATGGTGTTGTGGTGGGTGGTGGTGATGGTGGTGGAGGTGGTGTTGGTTGTGGAGGAGGTGATAGTGATTGCTGGTGGGGAGGGTATTGGTGGTGATGGTGATGTGGTGATGTGGTGGTGGTGGTGATGGTGGTGATAATGATGATAATAATGGTGGTGAAGATGATGATAATGATAAAAATTAGTAATGATAGTACTAGTGATCACAAAGATTATATCAATGATAATAATGATAATGATAATCATCACAATGATAATTGTAACAATAGCAATGATAATAATAATCAATATAAATCTAAATAATAACAATAACAACAGTCATAAGCTCTCTCTCTAATAATAATAATGATTGCTGGTGATAAGGCTGGTGGAGGTGGTGGAGGTGGTATTGGTGGTGGAGGTGGTTTGGTGGTTGGTGGGTGGAGGTGGTGTTAGTGTTATTTCTCTAACATAACAATAATGTTATAACACTAACACTAACAGCAATAAGTTAATAATAATAGCGATAATATTTCCAACGCATTGCAAGTGGCCTGCAACAGACAGAGCCAACCCGACTCGCTTGCAATGACCACATGTTGCATATTAAGGTCAAGTGCAGACAGGTATCAGTAGGTGAGGCCCATGTTGCAATGCTAATGTGTCGTCGATATTGCAAGCGTGAGCAAGCGGAGGAGTGGGGGAGGGGGAGAGGGAGAGGAGAGGGGGGGGGAGAGGGGGGAGGGGGTGATGTCTAAGGTAAAGATTTTATTTTTTATTTTTATTTTATTTTTTTATTTATTTTTTTTTTTTTTTTTTTTTCTTTTCTTTTAAAAATGATTTTTTTTTTGTTTGCTGTTTTACTCCTTTTAGAATTCTTTATTTTTTTTCTTTTTATCTATAAAATGGCATATATTGAAGATAGATAAATAGAGAGACAAATACAATAAGTTAAGATTGATAATGATGATGTTTGATGATGATGATGAAGGTGATGATGATGATGGTGATGATGATGAAAATGATGGTGATGATGATGAGATTACAGAAATGATAATGATGATCAGATTATAACGATAGCGACGATAATTATCATAATCGAAATCTGTGCAAATCTGTTTCTTGATTTTCATTATTCTTTTTTTTCTTGTTTTCTCTCTTCCTCTTCATCTTCTTCCACTTCTTCTTCCTCCCCCTTCTTCTCCGTTTTCTTTTGCTTCTCATTAATCCTCTTCTTCCTCTTTTCCTTGTTCTTCCTCTTCTTCTTCCTCTTCGTCTACTTCTTCTTCTTCTTCCTCTTATTCTTCTCCTTTTTCGTTTTATTCTTATTATTATCATCGTTATTATTATCTTTACTATTGTGATTCCTCCTCTCTTCCCCATCTTCCTCCCCTTCTCCTCCTCCTCCTCATCCTCATCTTCCTTCTCCCTCTCTCCATTCCCCCTCCTCTCCCCTCCCCTCCCCTCCCCCTCTCCCTTCCCTCCCCCTCCCCTCCCCCTCCCCTCCCTTCTCCCTCCCCCTCCCCCACCCCTTCCCTCCCTCCCCTCCCTATCCCTCCCCCTCCACTTCCCCTCCCTATCCCTTCCCCTCCCCTCCCCTCTCTATCCCCTCCCCTCCCTCCCCTCTTTATCCCCCCTCCCTCCCTTCTCTATCCTTTCCCCTCCACCTCCCCTCCCTATCCTCCCCTTCCCCCTCCCCCTCCCCCACCCTTTCTCCCCCCTCCCCCCTCCCCCTCCCCCTCTCCTCCCTCTCCCCTCTTTCCTCCCTTTTCTTTACACAAAAAAAAAAAAAAAAAATCTCAAAAATAGATGATTCGTAAATCGAGACGACGCCCACCCGAGCCACATCCGCGGGCGTAGTGGGATCGACCCTGAGGCCTTTCGGGGTGTCAGCGCGGGCGTGAATTTCGTGGGCGGGGGCGTGAATTTCGTGGGCGGGGAAATCCATTCGGTTTAATGAGCATGTTTTTTTTTATAATTAATTTGTCTATTTTTATTTGTTCTATATGTCTCTTTCTCTCTGTGTCTGCTTCTCTCTGTGTCTATTTCTCTCTCTTTCTCTTTCTTTCTTTCTTTCTTTCTCTTCTCTTTTCTTTGCTTTCTCTCTTCTTCTCTCTTCTCTCTTCTCTCTCTCTCTCTCTCTCTCTCTCTCTCTCTCTCTCTTCTCTCTCTCTCTCTCTCTCTTCTCTCTCTCTCTCTCTCTCTCTCTCTCTCTCTCTCTCTCTCTCTCTCCTCTCTCTCTCTCTCTCTCTCTCTCTCTCTCTCTCTCTCTCTCTCTCTCTCTCTCTCTCTCTCTCTCTCTCTCTCTCTCTCTCTCTCTCTCTCTCTCTCTCTCTCTCTCTCTCCCTCCCTCTCTCTCTCTTCTTCTTCTTCTCCCTCTCTCTCTCTCGCTCCTCGCTTCTTCGCTGTCTATCCATATCCATCTTCTCCCCTCTTACTCTCCCTCTCTCTTTCTCTCTCATTCTCTTTCTCCCTCACTCTCTGGCTAAATTTATCCAACAATTCTGTGTTGACCTCAATTTGAAATACTTAAACATATTGTGTACCTTTGCAATTTCATCTGTCATCCGCCATCAAATATATATCAAGTTATGATGCTATATATAACTTCTTTTCTTTTCTCCTAAAGCAGTTTATAGCTTTTGATAAGGAATTTAGTATGGAGTGCATTGCTGATTGAACTTTTTTTTGATAAAACTAATATCAGATTTATCACAATACTTGCGCCCTTTATAATACAAACATTGTATTTGCTTTCTCCGTTAAATATTAACTCACTCGCATTCTTTAAAAGCTTAGCAGAGAAGTATTGTATTTATTCTCTTTTGTAAATAAACCATTCTATTCTCTTGGTTGAAT
>NW_020869838.1:117202-129702 GCF_003789085.1 Penaeus vannamei | reverse complement strand
GAGAGAGAGAGAGAGAGAAGAGAGAGAGAGAGAGAGAGAGAGAAGAGAGAGAGAGGGAGAGAGGGGGGTGGGGAGAAAGAGAAGGAGGGTGGAAGGAGAGACAAGAAAGAAAGGCGAGGAGAAAGAAAGAGAGAGAGAGGGGGGAGAGGAAAGAGAGAGAGAGAGGGGGGGAGGGAAAGAGAGAGAGGGGACGGTCGGGAGAGAAGAAGGAGGGAGGAAGAGAGAGAGAGAGGAAAAAAAAGCAGGGAGAAAGAGAGAGAGGGAGGAAGGGAGAAATAGGAAAGAGAGTGGGGAGAGAAATAGAGAGAGGAAGGGAAGAGATAAAAAGTTTAAGAAGGAATCAACAATACAGATTTTGGAGGACAACATATTTTCCTTTTCTCTCTCTCTCTCTCTTCCTCTCCATTCAAAAGGAACAGCTCTCTCACCCCTCTGCTTCACCCAAACTTCCCCACCTCTCACCCTCTCCTTCCCCCTCCCTCTCCCTCTCCCCATCTTCTTCCCCTCCCACTCCCTCCCTCCCACTCCCTCTCCCTCTCAATCCCTCTCCCCATCTTCCTCCCCCTCCCTCTCTCTCTCCCCATCTTTCCCCCCTCCCACTCCCTCTTCTCCCTCTCCCCCTCTTCCCCTCCTCCCCATCTTTCCCCCCCTTCCATCCCACTCCCTCTCCCTCGCCCCATCTTTCTTTCCCTCCCTCTCCCCTCTCCCTCTCAATCCCTCTCCCCCTCTCCCTCCCCCTCCCTTCCCCCCTCACACAGAGAAGCATCACGTGACACTTTGGGGAAGTGAGTCCTCGCTTCACAGAGTCTCCATCACGAGCCTAATTAATGGAATGACATTTCATCAATCATTGCCTCGGCTGGTTGCGCGTGGGGGAACAGGTGCGCGAATCCGAGAGGTGTGTGACTGTGTGTGTGTGAGGGGGGGTGTCGGGGGGTGAGTGTGTGTGGGGAGGGGGTGATTGGTGAGTATGGTGTGTGTGTGGATGGTGACGGTGTGTGCGGGGTGGGTTTGGGGTAGGGTGGTGCGCGTGGGAACAGGTGCGCAATCCGAGAGGAGTGTGACTGTGTGTGTGTTGGGGGGGTGAGGGTGTGTGTTGTGGTTGGGGGGGTGAGTGTGTGTGTGTGGGGTGTTGGGTAGGGGTGGTTGCGCGTGGGGAACAGGTGCGCGAATCCGAAAGAGGATGTGTTGGAGGTGTGTGTGTGTGTGGGGTGGGGGGGGGTGTTGGGTGGTGGGGTGTTGTGTGTGTGTGTGTGTTGTGGTGGCGGGGTAGTTGTGTGTGGGGTTGCCCGCGTGGGGAACAGCGTGCGCGAATCCAGAGAGTGTGACTGTGTGTGTGTTGGGGGGGGGGGTTTTGGGGGGTAACGCGGGGTGACTGGTGTGTGTGTGTGTGTCGGGGGGGGGTGAGTGTGTGTGTGTTGGCGGTGTTTGGGGTAGGGGTGGTTGCGCGTGGGGGAACAGTGTGCGGAATCCGATGAGGAACAGGTGTACGAGAGGTGTTGTGTAATGTGTGTGGGGGTGGTTTGGTGGGGTGAGGTGTGTGTGTGTGTGTGTGATCGGGGGGGGGTGGTAGTGTCGTGGTGTGGGGGTGTTTGGGGGTAGGGGTGGTTGCGCGAGGGAACAGGTGCGCGAATCCGAGGGGGGTTTTGGTGGGAGGGGGTGTGTGTGTGGTTCGGGGGGGTGACTGTGTGTGTGGTCGTGTTGGGTTAGGTGGTCGCGTGGAACAGTGCGCGGAATCCCGAGAGGTGTGTGACTGTGTGGGGGGGGGGTGTTGGGGTGAGGGTTGTGTGTGTGTGTGTCGGGGGGAGAGTGGTGTGTGTGTGTGGGGGTGTTTGGGGTAGGGTGTGCGCGTGGGAACAGGTGCGCGAATCCGAGAGGTGTGTGTGTGTTTGTGTGTGTTAGGGGGGGGTGGGGGTTTGGTGTGAGGTGGCGTGTGTGTGTGTCGGGGGGTGGTGTCATTGTGGTGTGGGGGTGTTTGGGGTAGGTGGTTGCGCGTGGGGAACAGGGTGCGCGAATCCGGAGTGTGTGATGTGTGTGTGTGTGGGGGGGGGGGGGTTTGGGGGGGTTGAGGTGTGTGTGTGTGTGTGTGTCGGGGGGGGGGAGGTGAGTGTGTGTGGGGGGTTTGGGGTTAGGGGTGGGGCGCGTGGGGAACAGGTGCGCGAATCGCGAGAGGTGTGTGACTGTGTGTGGGGGGGGGGGTTTGGGGGTGAGGGTGGTGTGTGTGTGTGTCGGGGGGGTGGGGTGTGTGTGGGGTGTTTGGGGGTAGGGTGGTTCGCGGGAACAGGTGCGCGAATCCGAGAGGTGTGTGACTGTTGTGTGGGGAGGGTGTTTGGGGGTGAGGTGTGTTGTGTGTGTGTCGGGGGGGGAGGAGTGTGGTGTGTGGGGTGTTTGGGCTAGGTGTGCGCGTGGGAACAGCTGCGCGAATCCGAAGGAGTTGTGACTGTGCTGTGTGTGGGGGGGGGAGGTTTTGGGGGTAGGTGTGGTGTGGTGTGTCGGGGGGGGTGAGTGTTGTGTGGGTTTGGTAGGGTGGTTGCGCGTGGGAACACGTGCGCGAATCCGAGAGGAGTTGACTGTGTTGTGTGTTGTGTGGGGGGTGTGTTTGGGGTGAGGTTTGTATGTGTCGGTGGTGTGTGAAGTTGTGTGGTCGGTGTTTGGCGGGTAGGTGTTGCCGTGAACAGTGCGCGCAATCCGAGAGGTGTTGTGGACTGTTGTGTGTGTGTGGGGGGTGAGGTGTGGTGTTGGGTGTTTCGGAGGGGAGGGTGAGGGTGTTGTGTGGGTGTTGGGGGTACGGTTGTTGCGCGTGGGAACAGTGCTGCGAATCCCCGAATGGTGTGACTTGTGTGTGGGGGGGTGGGTGGGGTGTTTGGGGTGAGGTGTGGTGGTGTGTGTGTCGGGAGGGGGTGAGTGCTGTTGGGGGGTGTTGGGGGGTAGGTTGGTTGCCCGTGGGAACAGGCCGAATCCGAGAGTCTGTTGTGATCTTGTGTGTGTTGGGGGGGTGTTAAGGGGGTGAGGGTGTGTGTGTGTGTGGGCGGGGGTGAGTGGTGTGTGGGTGTTGCGTTAGGGGTGTGCCGGGGGAACAGTGCGCGGAATCCGAAGTGTGTACTGTGTGTGGGGGGGTTTGGGGGTGAGGCGTGTGTGTGGGTGTGTGTCGGGAATGATTGTGTGTGGGGACGTTTTGGGGTAGGGGGTGGTTCGCGTGGAACAGTGTGACGCGAATCCGAGAGGTGTGTGACGTGTGTGTGTGGGGGTTGTGTTTGGGTGAGCACGTTGTGGGTGTGTGTTCGGGGGGGTGAGTGTGGTGGGTGTGGGGTGTGTTTGGGGGTAAGCGGGTGGTGCGGCCGTGGGAACAGCCGTGCGCGAATCCGAAGAGGTGTGTGATGTGGTGTGGGGGTGGGTGGGGGTTAGGTGTGCGGTTTGTGTGTCTGGGGGCGGGTGAGTGTTGGTGTCGGTGGTGTGATTGTGTGTGTGGGTGTTGGGTAGGTGTTGCGCGTGGGCGAACATGTGACGCGAATCCGAGAGTGTGTGCAGACGTTGTGGTGTGCGGGGGTGAGTGTGTGGGGGAGGGGGGAGTGTGTTGTGCGTGGGTGTGTGTGGAGGTGAGTTGGGTGTTTGGTAGGGTTGTGGTGGGGGGGGGGGAGTGTGGGATGGGTTGGGGCGGAGTTTGTGGGGTGTTGGGTTAGGTGTTTTGGGCGTAGGGGGGTGGAAGTGAGTTCGTGTGTGCGTGATTGATGGGTAGTGGTGTGTGTGTTGTGACTCTGTGTGTGTGTGTGTGTGGTGTGCGGTGTTGGCGTGGGTGGTGGGGGTTGATTGGTGGGTAGGTGACGTGCTGGGTGTTGGTGTGGGTGTGGGGTTGTAAGTGTGTGTGTGGGATGGGTTGGTGAGTGTGTGGGGGGGGGAGTGGGTTGGAGAGAGAGAGTGTTGCGTGTGTGTGTGTGGTGTGTGTGTGGTTTGTGTGTGTGTGTGTGTGTGTTGTGTTGGTGTGTCGTGTGTGTGTGTGTGCCTGTGTAGATGGTGAGTGTGTTGGTAGATGTGTGTAGATGGGTGAGTGTGTATGTATGTATGTCTGCGTTTTTACAACATACACTGAATAATAGTATAAACTTCGACATAATAGGAAAAAACAAACATACAAACAGAACCTAATAAAACAGAAATATCCACACAGACAAACAGCTAACCCAACATGTCCATCCACCCATCCATCATCACCTTTGAAATAGAGATCTGAACAAACAAACAAACAGTCCCAGATAAAACAAACAAAAGCAGACAAAACAAAGCTTTATCTAGTAATTTTTCAATCTCTTCGAGTGTCGTTATAAGCCACTTTTGTCTAATGGAGCAAGAGTATGTTATCTTATCTTTGCGTGTTAACCCATAAAGGCTAAATTCCCATGGGGTGTGAAGTCTGTCCTTGGTCAATGTACATTGTATCTCTTCCTTTTTTTCTTCTTATTTTTTTATTTTCTTTTATTTTATTTTCTCTTCTCTTTTCTTTTCTTCTCTTCTTTTCTTTTCTCTATTCTTCTCTTCTTCTCTTCTCTTCTTTTCTTTTTCTCTATTCTTCTCTTCTCACCTCTTCTCTTCTTTTCTTCTTTTTTCTTTCTTTCTTTGTCTCTCTCTCTTTATTCCCTTTTCCCTTTTTGACAAGGAAATTTTGCTAGAAATTTTCAGAAATACATGAATGTTTTTCTAAAACGTTTTTTCTTCTTTTTCATTTTTTTTCTTCTTTTTTCTTTCTTTCTTTCTCTCTTTCTTTGTCTCTCTCTCTTTATTCCAATTCCGGCTTCGAATAGATGACAAAGATATATTCGAAACCGGTCATAAATATCTCTTGTATTGCGAATATATTCATTCTCATCCATACCTTTTCTACACGAAATACGGTAAATAAATAGATAGATAGATACGGTAAATAAATAGATAGGTAAATACGGTAAATAAATAGATAGATAGATAAGTAAATAAGTGAATAGGTAAAAGAATAAATAAGCAAATAAACATATGGCTAAATAACTAAATGAATAAGTAGATAAGTAGATAGATAAACAAATGAATGGATAATAGATAGATAAATATAAAATAAGAAAAAAATAGATGAAAATAGATAAGTAAATAAACATACAAAAATAGACAAATAAATAAAGACAAACAACAAATAAGTAAATAAACAGATAAAGTGATAAGTGAATAAATGCATAAGTAAACAAATAGATAAACAGATGAATAAATGAATAATGAATAAAGTTAAAAGTAATAAATAAATAAATAGTACAAATAAACAGATAAAAAATGTGTATATGTTAGGCCTTGTTATTTCAAGACCACGTGATTTCATGAACCGTATCTGCATATACTTATACACACAAGCTAATAGGAACATATATATATTATATAATATACTATATTATATATATATATATATATATATATTATATTATATATATATGTGTGTGTGTCATTGTGTGTGTGTATTGTGTGTGTGTGTTGTGTGTGTGGTGTGTGTGTGTGTGACACTGTGTGTGGTGTGGTGTGTGTGTGTGTGTTGTGCTCTGTGTGTGTGTTTGTGTGTTGTGTTGTTTGTGTGGTTTGTGTGTGTTTGTGTGTGTGTGTTGTGTGTGTGTGTGTGTGTGTGTGTGTGTTGTGTGTACACCTGTTAATGTGCACATACGTACTGGGTATGTATATAGAATACACGTAAATAAATTAACTAGTGATGTATAGAGTATAAATTGACACTGTTTAACACTTGAGGGGGGAACTATTATTAACATACAAAAGCTCAATTCAGTTGTTATTCGTTAACATGCTAGTCAGTGCGGATTTTCATAAACAAATATAGAAAGGAAAAAAGATAAAAACTTTCGCCGATTTCTCCTTTCCTGTAACTCTACGAAAGCCCAGGCTGAGAATTCTCGTGTTTGCGTATTGTCTGCTTCGTCCGGCTGTTTACAGAACACTGACGTCTGTCGTGTCCGTTTGTTGTTTATGAAGTCGGGTGAAAATACCGGTTTTTTCTTCTCCCGCGCGATCCCCGGGGAAAATAATGGGAAAGCATGTGCTTGTATATACGCTGAGGAACTTTATGTGTGTATATTTTTCTTGATCTGTCTTCCTGAAGTGGATTTATGCTTTCGAATATAGTCAATGGTAACTGATATTTGTGATTCATTGATATATTTAACCGCATCTCGAAAGGTTTGAACAGAAACGTCTCGATAACGGCCATGATTGGGCGCGCTTGGTATGACGTCATAAGTATTATCCTCTGATTGGACGAACGCGATGACGTCATGTAAAAAAGTACTCTCCGATTGGTTAAATTTGATGACGTACTTGGCGAATCAGCGGCGATGGGGTGACGTCATCATCAGTTCGGCGGGATACGGTGACGTCATTCTCCCCAGGGGTTGACTACTAACCTAAATACGCGGGAAGTGATCCACGCTAGAGAAAACGAACATAAATTTTCCTTTTCGATCTCAACAATCATAACTTTATATTCCTTCAAACCGATGTTCATATTACAATCCGGGTTACAATGATTTTCTCGTAAATACACTACTGTGACAAATTAAATTATGACAGTTAAAAAAGATATTGGAAATTAAGAAAATGTATATAGATCACAGAGATGAATACATATATTTAGTCAATTAATTTACTGTGGATTATTCCTTATTGAATATTCCTTACCCTTTTTACATAAAAAACATACATGATAATAATTCTACTAATGGTAGTTACGGTAGTTATAATGGCAATGATATAAAAAAGTAATGTAATAATTATAAGAACAGTGATAACCACGATGATAATAATCATCATAAAACTGTAATGATAATGACTTTAAAATGACATAAAAACAATACGAATGAATAATCCATTATCCATACAATGTGACAAACGACAGAAAAATGTTAATGAATGAGAACGATATGTTCACAATACGAGCGGCTTATTTGACCGGCTTCCGAATCCCTGTCTATTCTACTTCTCTCTCTCTCTCTCTCTCTCTCTCTCTCTCTCTCTCTCTCTCTCTCTCTCCTCTCTCCTCCTCTCTCTCTCCCTCCTCGCTCTCTCTCTCTCTCTCTCTCTCTCTCCTCCCCTCTCTCTCCTCTCTCTCACCCCCCTGACTACTCTCTCTCTCTCTCTCTCTCACTACTCTCTCTCCTCTCCTCTCTCTCTCTCTCTCCTCTCTCTCTCTCTCCTCCTACTCCCAACATCCATCCCTCCCTCCTACCTCCCTCTCTCTCATCTCTCTCTCTTCTCTCTCCACTCTCACTCACTCTCTCTCTCTATTCTCTCTCTCTCTCTTTCTCTCTCCCTCACATCCTCTCACTAACTCAACTAACATCTCTCACTCTCACTGCTTCTCCTCTAACTTCTCTCTCCTCTCCCATACCCCAACACACACAAAAAGAAACAGAAACAAACGAGAACAGACCACACGGGCGTGAAAGATACCAACCACCCCTCACACCAGAACAAAAAAAAGAAAACACTCAAACCTAAAACACAACAACATCTCAAACATAACAGAACCCATCACAGCCTCCTACTCTCTCATCTCTCTCTCTCAACATCATCTATCTCACTCTCATACTCTCACCACTCCCCTACCTCCCTACCACTTACCCATTTCCCCTATCCCTCCTTACTCTCGTATCTCTTCACTCTCTACTCTCTCTCTCTCTCTCTCTCCTCTCTCTCTCCTCATCTCTCATCTCTCTCCCTCCCTCACCTCCCTCCCTCCTACCTACCCTTCCCTCTCTCTCTACTCCCCTCCCCTTTCCCTCTGCTCTCTTTCTCTCTCTCCCTCCCTCGCCTTCCCTCCCTACACCCTTCCCTCGTCAGAAATACATTGCCGCACGGAAGATGCTATTCGAGCCCATCAAATAGATCATATTAAAGAATATTCCGTTCTCATTCATAACTTTTCTACAACTATAAGTGCTGATGAATATAACAACCATACTAGATTAAAGTGATATCAAATAAACGGCAACAAATAGTTATGATGATAATAATAATGAAAATATTAATAACTCCAACATTTGACGATGAGAGTAACAACTAAATAACAAGCCATTATCTGCAACAAAAATGATAACACGTACATGAGGCAAAGCGCAGTTAACAAACAACCTCACAACCTCTACAAACAACGACAGAAAAAGCGCTCAACAAAAAGACAAATCTAACAACCTCACAAAGCAGACAACAACAACGACAACTCCAAAATAAACATCTAACAACAGAGATTGACAACACCACAAAAAACAACCACAACCATAGCCATTTCAAGATCGTGTCCCCTCACTGGAACTACCTCCCTCCCTCCCCCTCCCCCCACTCCCTCCCCATCCTTCGCTCTCTCCCTCTCTCCTCCCTCTCCACACTTCACCTCCACTCTCCCTCTACCATCTCCCCTTTCTCCTCCATCTTTCTCCCTCTTCACCCTCCCTCTACTCTCCCTCTCCCCCCCCCCCTCCCCCTTCCCCCTTCCCCCTCCCTCCCCTCCACTTCCCCCATCCCACACGCCCTCTTTCCCCCTCCTCCCTCCCCATCGCACCCCTCCCCCCTCCTTTCCACCTCTCCCTCCTACTCCCCCTCCTCCTTCTCCCTTTTCTCCCTCCATCACTCACTCTCCTCTCGTCGCCCTTTCCACTCTTTCCCTTCCCTTTCGCCCCACGCTCCTTCTCCTCGCCCCTCCTTCCACTCTCCTCTCTCTTCTCTCCCTCACCTCTTCCATCCCCCCTCCCTCCATCCCTCTTCCCCTTCCCTGTCCCTCCCCCAGGTAGAGAGTATCTCTCCTAGGCGAACCCCCCCCAACAACCCCCGCCGCTGCAAGCTGGGGTTTCAGAGGCCTCCCTGACCTATAACCCAGGTGGGAGTGAGGAGACGCGCAGTGAGAGGAGGGTAGGTGGGAGGCAGGAGGAAGGAGCGAGAGGTAGGTAGAGATCTGTGGAGGTGGGTAGGACGGAGGCAGGGAGCGGTGGAGGAGGGAGGAAGAAGCGAGGGGTAGAGTGAGATTGGAAGGTGGAGGCGGAGCGAGCGCAGGAGGCACGGGGAAGAAGAGCGAACCGCGCGAGGAGGAGGAAGAAGGAGAGGACGCGTAGGTGAGGAATTTGACGACGGTGCCGAGGGGGAGAGAGATTGTGGTGAGGAGAAGGAGAGTAGGAAGGAGAGATGGGGATAAGGTGAGATTTGAGGTGCGAAGGCCCAGACGAAGATATTGCTATGAGAGGACAAGGGGGCGGGAAGAGGTTGAGGAGGAGGACAAAAGGAAGAAAAGGAGGAGAACGAGAGCACCGAACACAGATGGGAAGTAATAGTATAGAGTCGCACGAGGAAACAGGTGGGTAGCGATGCGAGAGCGAAAGGATGGGAGCGGGAGGTGGGCGAAGGAGGAAGAGAGCAGGGGTGTAAGGAGCAGGAAGAAGAGCAAGGAGGAGGAGACAGTAAGAAGAAGAAGAAGAACGGAGAGCACGAGGAGAGGCCGCAGAGACAGAAGAACGAAGAAGAGAAGAGGAGCTCAAGTAGGAGAGCGGACACAAGAAAAAGAGGAAGGAGTGAGCGAGAGGTGCAGGAAAGAAGAAGAAGAGAAGGAGGCAGTAGGCCCGCAGGTAAGAAGACAGTCGGAGGAGAGAGGAGGAGGAGGGCAGGAAAGAAAGAGAGAGAGAAGAGTAGGAGGGAAGAGAAGAAGAAGCCATAGAAAGAAAGGAGAAGGAGAAAAGAAATAAACCCGTAAGAAGCTGAAATGATGACGTAAGCAGAGAGAAGGAAAAACGGTCAGTGGAGGGGGGCAGCAGGAAGGAAAGACGATAAGTGATGAGCAACCTTATTTCTTAAATAACTACAACCCGATCGAAAAAACGAGCAAATGTACCGAGGGTGATGGGGGAGGGAGATGTGGGAGAGATGCACGCTAGCCTGAGGGAGGGAGGAAGATATTGGTGAGGGAGACAAAGCGTAGAGAGAAGATGAGGATGTAGGAGGAAACTGAGGGAGAAAGGAGGAAAGGAATGAGAGGGAGATGATGATGGAGAGAAGGAGGTGGCTGGCAGTGTTGGTGGAGGATGAGAAGAAATGGTGGAGATTGGAGAAAGGGGAGAGCGGAGGGGAAGTTGCTGATTGGGGTAGGAGAAGAGAAGGAGGCGAGGAGAAAGGATGGAGAAGGTGGGGGAGATTGAGGGAGAAAAGGAGGTGGTGATGGAGAAAGCGGGAAGAGAAGGAAGATGTTGGTGATCGGAGGGAGAAGAGGAAGGAGGGTGGGGAGAAGAGGAGGAAAAAGTGATGTACAAGTAGGTTGGGAGGAACAAGGAGTACGAGGATTTGAGAGGAAGCAAGGAATTTGGTGTTGGAGAAGAAGGGGAAGGAGAAAGCAAGGAAGAGAGAGAGACAGTGTGGGTGAGATGAGAAAACGGACGTACGAAATGAAGAGAAGCCGGAAAGAAAATAGAGAAAGGGAGGAGGAAGAAAAGAAAGAAGGTCAAAGGAAAGAGGTGAGGACGGCGAGGAAGGAGGAGACTGAAAGGAAGGAAGGAAGAAGCGACAGGAATGAGAGATTGTTAGGAACGAGAGAACAGAGCAGAGATAATAGACGATGAAGAACGAGGATGAAACTACTTATAACAGAATATGAGAGAGAGAAGAGAGTTGAGGGGACGGAGGGACAGAGCCAGAGAGAGAGAGAGGATAGAGAGAGAGATGAGAGAGAGAGAGAGATGAGAGACTGAGAGAGAGAGAGAGAGAAGAGAGAGACAGAGAGAGAAGACAAGAAGAGAGAGAGAGAAAGTAGAATAAATAAACTCATACCGTTACAGCAAAGAAAAGGATTAAAATGAGAGAAAAGAGAAAGATGTAGAGAAAAACAAACAAACAAACAAAAAACATGAAGAATGGACAAGAGAAACGAAAAAATATGAAAAAGAAAGAAGACAGACCAAAACAAGAGGAAACGACAAAAGAAAAGTATAAATAAATAAAACCGCACGGAAGAAATCACAAAAAGAAAACAAAAGAAAGTGAGACACGGAAAGTAAGCGCGGGAAAGTTTCAACACCGAAGCCACGAACACGAAGTCGAACGTCCCACGTGGCGAGTCTCTGAACGCGCGCGGGGATTCGAACGCGCGGATTTAGCAAGGGTTCGGTGCTTAAGTGAAGTTCATGAGGCGTTTTATATGAAATGAGGGATGTTGGGGAGTTGTGGGGGGGGGGGAGGTTAGTTCAGTAGCAACTGGAGGAGGTGTCATGGTTCTGATTCAAATTTTTGGAAGAAAAACAACACGTTGGGTTTATTTTGATGACGTCATAAAAGTTACGGATGCTTTGGGAAAATGGTCGATCATTTTGGTCTTTTCGATTTTCAAAAAGGATGGAAAATAATGATTTTAATGATTGCATTTTCATTGAACGATCATTTTCGTCTTTTGTCAGTTTTCACAAAAAGGATGAGAAAAATGATTTTAATGGTTATATTTTCACTGAACGATCGTCAAAACAGGCGCCATGACACCTCCTCGCGTTGCTACTGATCTAGCCTTTCCCGATGTGGGGGTGAAGCTGTCATTATGAGGGAGGGGGGAGGGGGGGTTGTGAGGCTAGTTATGTTAATGAAGGTGTGGTTAAAAAGATGAGGTAGAAATGGAGATTTTTAAGCGTTCGGTCCCTCATTTAGGGTCTTGGGTTTTATTATGAGGGTGTAATTATGACCCTCATTATGTTGCTGAGTGTGGTAAAAAAAATGCGATTATTAACGCGGAGAGCTTAAGATTTTGTGAACTTTTTGTTGTTTTATGAGGGATATGAGGTGGTGTAATTATCAGGGTCTACCAGTGAGTCTAATTACTTTAATGAGGGTTGGGTATAAAGGTGTAAGATATTCTAAAACGGAGAGCTAACGGTTGTATGAGGTTCTTGTTTTTTCTATGAGAAATGAGGGATGTGAGGTGAGGGTATAATTATGAGGGGAGTCCAGTTATTTTAATGAGGGTGTGGTAAAATGTGTGAGATTGTTTATATGGAGAGGTTAAGATTGTATGAGGTTCTTAGATTTTATGAGGGGCATGAGGTGTGGGTATAATTATGAGGGAATCCTCTGATATGATAATGAGAGTGTGACAAAAAAGAAATTATATTTTTTTACGGGGCTAGTGCCGATTATATATATATAATAATATATATATATATATATATATATATATGATATGTGTGTGTGTGTGTGTGTGTGTGTGTGTGTGTGTGTGTGTGTGTGTGGTGTGTGGTGTTGTTTGTATAAGCATGCCAAGGTTGTATAAAAAATTGTGTACTTAATTAATGAGGATTTCCTGCTTCTGACAAGGTTAATGAGGGCCTCATTCAAACTAAACATAATTTAGACACGATAAAATGAGATTAGAATTCATATGAAAGTTGGAGATAGCGTGAGGGTAGTAGGCCTATGAGTGTATCTTCCGTAATGAGGTTAATGATTGTAATCGAGAATGTGAGACC
>NW_020869838.1:84377-86877 GCF_003789085.1 Penaeus vannamei | reverse complement strand
TATGACGCAACACCCCGGGTCATTTAAAAGTGGCTTCTGGGGGAAAGGAATTAAATTTTTGGAAAAAAACTTCACCAAGTGATAATTTAGGGTATCAAGGACAGGATGATCAAAGAAAACGGAAAAGATTTTAATATTATATAATATATATATATATATATATATATATATATATATATATATATATATATATATATATATATATTATATATTCCTGGGAAGTTCACCGGGGTGGCCCCCTTAATCAGGTGAAATTCTTAAGCATATACCTATAATAGAAATATGAATGAAACTTGTATATTCATATTAATTACATTCTAAATTATCCAAAACATAATTATTTAATTATTATTGGTATGGGAGACCTGCAAAGTGCATCTTAATAACCATTTTTTAAAAATTAAAGACCAAAGAATTACATGCTTAAAGTTTTAATAATATATTGACTGTAATTCGATATATTAATTATTTCTATTATTATATTAATTTACATCATCATGTCATCCCGTTACCAAAATTTCTTCATAAAACATGTCATTATTAATGTTACTATTATTATTATTATGATCATCACCACCGCCATCACCAATATTGTTAGTCATAATAATTATTGCTGTTATTATTGTTATGAACTCTTTACCTACTTAGAGAGAGAGAGAGAGAGAGAGAGAGAGAGAGAGAGAGAGAGAGAGAGAGAGAGAGAGAGAGAGAGAGAGAGAGAGAGAGTGAGTGAGTGAGTGAGTGAGCGAGTGAGTAAGTGAGTTATGGAAGATTTGTATATTGCTATAAAACCAACTTACTAAATCGATGATAAGTAAAAACAACGGATATAATTTGACCAAAGGCAAGGATTTTTACATCGACATACAATGATTGTCTTCAGTTTAGGTTCTCATTTTCTTCTTTCATATAGCGGTTAAACTGATGACTTTACGAAACACAAAAATTCAGTGTCAAAATATCATGTTCTGATCTGATTTGAAAAAATAAAATACATTTAGAATGGCCTAAAGCGATTTGTTTAAGAAATGTATAAAATAGGACTGAACAAAACAACAGATTTCACGCATACTAACTACATGATTTCCTTGTTAAATTTTCGTCCAGACTGAAAGACCATATGCAATAAGAACTTTCTGAAAATCATAATCGTTGATTTAAGAGTACCATCAGGATAGGAGTTTTACGGATAAATCAACAGGTGTTCTCTTGAGTATCAGAGGAATAAAAGGTAATTTACAAATAAGGGATTGGAATATTCAAAAGAAATATTAACACCAGGGGGGGGGCAGGTTTCTAACCCCCATTGACACTGTCTCTCTCTTCACTGATGTAAAAAGAAAAGAAAAGAAAAAAAAAAAAAAAGCCTGGATCGAGTAACCCATTGATTTCTGCTTAACAAAAATGCAGCCAGTATAATTGACTGGCGCCATATTGGATGTACCGAATGCAGACGTGCTATCAAGGCCAAGCGGGGAACTCAATACCGTGTCTTTGGGTGCAGCAAGCGAAGGAAACACGGTAAAGAAACCGTTCGAAGCCATAGCGAAGGAAGTGATGGCGATGGGTCGACGATAAAACGGAAATTTCCAAGAAGGTACTACTATATTGATCCTTGTAACTCTTTTTGCCGCTGTGTTGTGAGAAACGAGGAGTTATTTTGAGGCAACAAAAACATTTTTCTACCGAGAGATTAATACAGTTGAAGAATTTACCTGGATTTGAATGATTTTGCTTTAACGTATAGTCCGCAAGGCAGGCTGGCTGCCTTCGTTGGAAGGTGGTCGTATGAAGTATGTTGGAGCTGAAAATAATTTTTCACTTTCGCAAATTATGTTTCTGAGACCCTTAATAAATTTTCTGAAGAGCATAATTTCTAAGATGCTCACAGGAGGAGATAAACTTTGTAAACCAGATTAGTACAACTGTGGGAAACTTGTCTCTGCCTGCACGATATTCAAAATTATACAGATTAATATATTTTTTTTGTCTAAATAGAATAACAAATTCAAGACATATAAAATATGGTCTTGTTTCTGTGGGTTGAAAATCAAATAATTGCACTTGAAAGACATTCCACAACATTGAATTTACCCCCCCAAAAAACCGATTATTTTTTTTCTTTTCTTCTACAAGTTTACACACCAATAAATCCGGAAAATTTATCCAACCCAATCGAAGTAGTTTTATTTTTTTGTCACTGAAAACTACGTTCATTTAGTTTTACTTCATTTCGTTTCAAGAAAGATGCAAGGCGCTGTTCATTGTCTAGATAGTTTCTAAAATACACGGTCCTTTGCAGTTCATTCACAGATATTTGTTCTGGGTTCATCCAATATGGCCGTCAATTTCATTCTGCTTTTTCTTGACAGAAGCTCCATCAATTTTTTTTTTTTTTTTAAAGATCAGTCTTCCCCTCTCGCACGGATAAAAGTAGATTACGCATTAATTAGAATGTTACTCCTAGCTAAATTTCTGATATTAGTTCTATTTTTTCTTT
>NW_020869838.1:69377-71877 GCF_003789085.1 Penaeus vannamei | reverse complement strand
TCCTTCCCCACCCTCTCTCTCTCCATCTTTCCCTTATCTCCCCCTATCCATCCTCTCCCTTCCCCTTCCTTCCCCTTCTCCTCTCTCTCTCCATCTCTCCCTTATCTCCCCCCTCCCTTCCTCCCTCCCTCCCATCCCTCCTCTTCCCCTCTCTCTTCTCTCCTTATCCCCTCCCCTTCTCTCTCTCCCTCTCCCCTCTCCTCTCTCCCTTATCCTCCCCCTCCCTCCTCCTCTCCTCTCCCCTCCCCTTCTCTCCCTATTCCTCCCCCTCCTTCTCTCCTCTCCATCTCCCCTTATCTCCCTCCCCCTCTCTCTCTCCCTATCTCCCTTCCCTCCCTCCCTCTCTCCATCTCTCCCTTATCTCCCCCTCTCCCTTTCTTCCCTCCCTCCCCTTCCCTCTCTCCTCCCACCATCCCCTCCATCCCCACCCCCCTCTCTCTCTTATCTCCCTTCCCCCTCCCCTCCCTCTCTCATCTCTCCCTTCCCTCCCCCTCATCCCTCCTCCCCTTCCCTCCCTTCCCCTCCCTCCCATCCCCCTCCCCTCCCTCCCCACCCTCCCCTTCCCTCCCCTCTCCATCCATCCCCTCTCTCTTATCTTCCCCCCTTCCCCCTCTCCCCCCCCAACACCGCCATCAACGTGTCGGCAACATTAAACCTACACCACATACACAACATCGTCATTGCAGATTACACGATTGCAACTCGTGATCCCGCGAGCGCGTGCAGCGGCCATCACTCCAACGTAACGACATTATTTTATGCAACATCTGAGATCGCTGATAGAGGGGGCGTTTGGCGTTTTTTTTTTTTTTTTTTTTTTTTTTTTTTTTTTTTTTTTTGAGAGAGAGAGGAGAGGAGAGAGGTTGAAGGGAGGTGATGGGAGGAGAGGATGTGGGAGGGGATGGGAAAGGGAGAGGAGAGGAAGGGGAGGGTGGGAGGAAAGGGAGGGGGGATGGGAGGGAGGAAGGGAAGGAAGGGGAAGGAGGGAGAGGAGGTGAGGGGAGGGGGAGGGGAGGGTGAGGTGAGGGGGGGGGTAGGGAGGAAGGGAAGGGGAGGAGGAAGGGAGGGGAGGGGAAGGGAGATGTGGGGAGGGGAGGGAAGGGGAAGGTAGGTGAGGGATGGGGGAAGGAGATAAGGGAAGGGAAAGGGGAAAGGGACGAGAGGGAGGGGAGAGGGAAAGCGTAAGAAAGGAGAAGGGGTGGAAGAGAAAGGAGGAAGGGAGGTAAGGGAGGAGGAAAGGGAAAGTAAGAGGAAGGAAAGATTACCGTGGGTTGTGAGGACTGGAGTGGGGGGGGAGGTGGCGTGCTTATAGGATGGGGGGAGGGGGGACTAATGGAGACGATTTTCCTTCATTCTTTTCCTTCAATGTCTAGCAGCTCGGGAGGTGGTGGGGGGGGGAGGAGGTAGATTAACATAGGAGGAAGTTGCGGTGAAGGGGGGGGGGGGAAAGGGGGTGGGGGGGGGGGTTGCAGGAAAAGGTTGGATTGAAGGGGAGGAGGCGGGAGGAAGGAAGGGGTGGGGGAGGCAGGAGGAAGGAAATGGGAGGAGGCAAGGAGGAAAGAAGGGGGGGGTAGGAGGAAGAAGAAGGAGGGGAGGTAGGAGGAAGGAAGGGGGGAGGGCTAATATAGGAAAAGTTTGGAAGGAAGGAAAGAAGGAAAGGAATAAGGACGAGGAAGAGGTAGATGGAATAGGGAAACAATGAGGTGTTTGAGGAAGGGGAAGAAAGGAAGAAGTAGAAGGGAAGGAAGGAAACAAGGAGATAGGAGGAGGAAAGGGAATGAGATGGGGAGAGAAAGGAGGGAAGAGGGAAGAGAAACGAAAAGAATGATAAGGAAGAGGTCGAACGGAATGAACAAGAGATAAAGGATGGAAGGAAAGGAGGAGGAGATAAGAGGAAGAAAGAAAATGAAATAGAGGAGGAACGAAGGAGGGAAGAGGAAAGAGAAACGAAAAGAATGAATAGAAAATAAAGACGAGGAGGGACCGGAAGAAACAAGAGATAGGAGAAGGAAAGGAACGAGGAGGAAGAGATAGTGGAAATAAGGGAACAAGCAAGAGAACGATAAGAGAAAGGAAGGGAAGGAGAAGGAACGATGATGATGGGGGGGGGGGAGGGGGGGGGGGGTGATGCGTTCGTGAATAGAGTTAAACAGATTAAATCTTATACGGCGCCGAGGATAGAGATGGAGAGGGAGAGAGAGAATGAGAGAGAGATAAAGATAAATGCAGATAAATGAGAGAGAGCAGTAGAGGCGAGAGAGAGGGGAAGAGAGAGAGAGATAAAGATAAAGATACAGATAAATATAGAGACGTAAAGAGGGGATGGAGAGAAGGAGAAGAAGGAGGATGAGAGAGAGAGATAGATAGATAGATAGAAGAGAGAGAGAGAGAGAGAGAGAGAGAGAAGAGAGAGAGAGAGAGAGAGAGAGAAGAGAGAGAGAGAGAGAGAGAGAGAGAGAGAGAAGAGAGAGAGAAAGAAGAGAGAAAAGAGAGAAGAGAA
>NW_020869838.1:59377-64377 GCF_003789085.1 Penaeus vannamei | reverse complement strand
ATAGTGTTAAAATTCTTGTTATATTCTTCCTATAGGTGACATTTTCATTTATTTTATCTTGTTCAGTATTATTGTTGTTATTTTTCATCATTATTATTTCAGCATTGTCATTATTACTGAATCAACATTATGTTTCATTTCCGACACCTGACTGTATTCGCCATCATCATTTTAATCATCATTATACTCACCATTTCTGCAATTGCAACGACCAAAAAAAATGATAATTAATTAACAAATCACCAACAACAATAACAACAACAATAACAGCAATGATAAGAAAATAACCATCAATAACAATAGAATTAGCAACATTGCAAAAAAAATAACATAATCATCAACAAAACATGGGCAAGATTAGCAGAAAATTAAAATCACCAATAACAACAAAACGGCAAAAACAACACATACACAACAACAAATTATACAGCAACAACAACAAAATTCACCATAACAACAAAATTATCACCATAAACAACAACACTCCCCTTAACAACAACAACACAATCATCACCTTAACAACATCAGCAACAAAATTATCACCATAACAACAACACAATCAAACAACACAACAACAACCATCACCATAACATCAGCAACAAAATCATCACTATAACAACAACAACAGGACATTCATCAACAAACAACAAAAAAAGAACTATCACAACAACCAACAAACAGGACATCACAACAACAAAAGAACCATCACAACAACAACAACAGGACATCAACAACACAACAAAGCCAAAGAAACCATCACAACCCGGCGACAACAACAGGACATCAACAACAACAACAAAACCATCACCACCCACAAACAACAACAGCGACATCAAAAACAACAACAACAAAACCAAGAACCATCACAACCCGGCGACCAACAACAGGACATCAACAACAACAACAAAGCCAAGAATCATCACAACCCGGCGACCAACAACAGACATCAACAACAAACAACAAAGCCAGAACCATCACAACCCGGCGACCAACAACAGGACATCAACAACAACAACAAAACCATCACCACCACAACAACAACAGGACATCAACAACAACAACAAAAAAGCCAAGAATCATCACAACCCGGCGACCAACAACAGGACATCAACAACAACAACAAAGCCAAGAACCATCACAACCCGGCGACCAACAATAGGACATCAACAACAACAACAAAACCATCACCACCACAACAACAACAGACAACAAACAACAACAACAAAGCCAACCATCAAAACCGGCGACCAACAACAGGCACATCAACAAACAACAACAAAAGCCAAGAAACCATCACAACCCGGCGACCAACAACAGGGACATCAACAACAACAACAACAGCCAAGAACCATCACAAACCCGGCGACCAACAAACAAAGTGCGCAGCGGCATCAAGGGAAAGAAAGGGCGCTGACTTGCAAGATCCCACGTAACACTTACTTTCATGATGTCAAGCGGCTGAAGTCACGTGTGCCAGTAGCTGAAAGGAAGTCAGTTATGTCATGCGGTTATACAGTCATGCAGGCGGGGGCAATCAGTCAGGGAGACGAGCCGTGGTATATGTGGGAAGGGGGAGGGGGAAGGGAGGAGGAGGGAGGGGAAAGGGAGCGAGAATAACTGTTGTTGATTGGTGTCTTGCTTTTTTGGTTTCGGGGAGGGGGGGGGGTAAGAGTGAGGGGGGTGGGAGGGGCGGTGGGAGGGTAAGAATGAGGAGGAAGGTGGGATGAGGTTAGGATGAGGAGGGTGGGAAAGAGAGGTAGAATGAGGGAGGGTGGGAAGGAAGGATAGATTGAAGGAGGAAGGGTGGAGCGGTAAGAATGAGGGAGGAAGGATGGGAGAAGTAGAATGGGGGCGAGGATGGGAAGGAGGAGGAAGAAAGAGGTAGGATGAGGGAGGAAGAAAAGAGAGAGGTAGGATGAGGGAGAGTGGGCTGGAGGGTAACTGAAGGAGGAGGAAGAAGAGAGATAGGATGATGGAGAGAAGAGAAGTAAGAGGAGATAGAAAAAGGAAAAAGTGGGAGAAGTAGCAAATGAAAGAGGGCGAGGGGGTAAAGGTAGGAATGATGGTGGAGAGAGCAGGCAGAGGAGCCAGGGAAAGGCGGTGAAAACGCAGAATGAAGGAGGGAGAGAGGTACAGGAATATAGAATGAGAAAAGGAGAGGGAAGGGTAGAGGAGGCGCGGAAGGAGGGAGAGTTGAATAAAGGAAGAGGAAAGGAAGGCAGACAGTGCTCAACGCGTATCTCGCACGTTTTCTCAATACCTCTTAGCGTCAGACGAAGTCATTCCGCTGGACCGCAGATGCATATGCTTCTGATGGTGTGAGCCATTATATCGGTAAAGTTATCATGTCACATTGCCTAGTAAGGTATTACGAACTACCAAATCACATATACCGTGTGTATATAACACGGATCCGATCCATATTATTCGATGCTTTCAATGGCTTTGTCCCGGTATCGTTGCGCCGGCATTCTGTGAACGATCTCGCGCTGCAGACTACATTGCGCAGATGGGGATCTTCCATGTTATATACTAGAAAATCGAATCTCATCTCCTCATTCATGCACAACGATTCTCACTGGGTCCACATGTATTCTTGCCTCGGGGGCACTATCCAAGACTGCTTTCCTACCGTGCCTAAGTCTTGCAGAACTTTTGGTGCGCCTGACTTTTTTATACCTTTTCAATCGCCGCTGAACCAGGTGGGCAATCTTGGTAACAGTTGGGCCTGACTATCGATTTGTATATTCGATATGTCTCTGATGTCTCAGATCGCGCTGTCACTATCACGCTTCCCTCCTTTTGACTATATCTTTATCCAGACTACGTACGTCTAAATCTGCGACCTCACGTCGATAGCACGCGTGATTGATCCCCTGTTGGCATAGAGTCGGTAAACGAGCTGTATAATATATTCCTGATTAACCACACCTACATGTCCCACGGATTTCGGGACAACCATTGCTAGTGTTATCGTCTTCGGTGGCGTAATCTGATACCTTGCAGACCTACTGCGCTTCACCATTAAAGTGGTACGTGGTTCTACCTAATAAAGACTATAAAGTTAGTAGTTTATAAGCATCGACAAGTCGTACATACGTTTATTCCTCGTATCAGCGCTTCTTGTATCATCGTATAGTAGTGTTAGATGCATGGCGCGGAAAGGAAGGAGGGGAGGAGGAGGAGAGAGAGAGAGACTGAGGAGAGGAGGAGAGAGGCGATGAGAGAGAGGAGAGAGGAGAGAGAGAGAGAGCAGAGAGAGAGAAGAAAGAGAGAGTGAGAGAGAGAGAGGAACGCTGTGGAAAAGGGGTGTTTGTGTAATAAATTCTTGCTGGTATTCTGCACAAAGCTATCGCTGTTTGCTTAAATCCCATAAATTATCTTCCCTCTCCCTATCCCAAGTTCTTTATACTTGCTATATTCCTTTTCGTTCGTATCCCTTCCTCCATTTCTCCTCTTTCTCTCTCTCTCTCTCTCCAATTCTCTCCCTTTCTCTTTCTGTCTGGTCTATGTATCTTGGCGCTCGTTTTGTCTTGGCGTGCCGGTCTCTCCTGATTTCGCTTTCTCTCTCTCTCTCTCTCCTCTCTCTCTCTCTCTCTCTCTCTCTGCTTCTCTCTCCTTCTCTCTTCTCTCTCTCTCTCTTCTCTCTCTTCTCTCTCTCTCTCTCTCTCTCTCTCTCTCTCACCCTTCTACTTTTTGTCCATTTGCACACTCTCCCTCTGTCTCCTCTTCTTCCTCCCTCTCTCCCTATCTTCCTCTCTTTGTCGATCCAACTGTCCTCTCCCTTCTTCTCCCTCTCCCTATCTATTTATCTATCTCTTTACCCCCCTCTTCAATTCTTCTATGCTTGATCCTCACGATCTTCGGTAGAAGAGAGAGGGGAAAAGAAAGGGGAAGGGGGATGGAGGAGGGGAGAGAAGAGGATACGGAATAGGGAGAAGGAGTGATGAGGGAGAGGGGAAAGGAAGAAGGTGGGGAAGGGAGTGAGTGAGAGAAGAGGAAGTGGAACAGGGAGAGGAGGGGAGGGAGAGGAGGAAGAGAGAGGGGAAATATGAGGAATTAGAATAGGGAATATCATTAGTGAGGGAGAGGGAAAATGGAGAGGTGTAAGAAGAGGAAATATAATAAGAAGTCGTGAGGGAGAGTGGGGAGAGGAGAGGAAAAGGGAAGAAGAAAAGAGAAAAAAAAAAAGAACAGGAAAAAAGATGGCGAGAGGAAAAAGCCGCGAGAGAGAGAGAGAGAGAAAGAGAGAGAGAGAGAGAGAGAGAGAGAGGGGAGAAGAGAGAGAGAGAGAGAGAGAGAGAGAGAGAGAGAGAGAGAGAGAGAGAGAGAGAAAGAGAAGAGAGAGAGAGAAAAGCAGCGAGGAGAGAGAGAGAGAGAGAGAGGGAGAAGAGGTAGGAGGAAGGGAGAAGGGAGAGAGAGGAGAGAGAGGAGAGGGAGAAGAGGTAGGGAGAAGGGAGAGGGGAGAGAACACCCCCCTTATAGATCCTTTCCAGCCGATGCCTTGACTCTGACAACGCAGCAGATCCTTTCTCCCCTTTCTGTTTATGCTACAAAAAGGTCTGTCCCAGATTTTGGGCTTTGGGGGAGGTTATGGGGGTGGGTGGGAGGGTGATGGGTTGGGGGAGGTTATGGGGTGTGTGGTCTGTCCCAGATTTTTGGCTTTGCGGGCGAGGTTGTGTGGGGTGGTTGGTGGGCGTGGGTGTGGGGTGTGGGTGGACGGGTTATGGGTGGGCGCATCGCGCGCCGCGAGGGGAGGTTTATGGGGTGGGGTGTGGGGGAGGTTATGGGGGATGAGGCGGTTGGGGCGAGGTTTATGGGCGTGTTGTGGGGGGTGTGGTGGGCGGAGGTTAATGCGGGGGTGGGGTGGGTGGGGGAGGTTATGTGGGGGTGTAGGGGTTGAAGGGGGCAGAGGGAGGAAGGAATGGGGCGGATTAAGGGGAAGAAGAGGATGGTAGGATGGGAGGGAAACGAAGGAGGAAAATAGGTGGCAGAACATC
>NW_020869838.1:54377-56877 GCF_003789085.1 Penaeus vannamei | reverse complement strand
CTCTCTATCTATTTATCTATCTCTATCTCCGCTGTCTGTCTCTGTCTCTCTCTCTCTCTCTCTCTATCTATCTATCTCTTCTCTCTCTTCTCTCTCTCTCTCTCTCTCTCTCTCTCTCTCTCTCTCTCTCTCTCTCTCTCTCTCTCTCTCTCTCTCTCTCTCTCTCGCTCATCATGAAGCCAAAACACAGCTATTTTTAGGAATAACTAATCTAAAACTTCCTTCTTCTCTCTTCTTCACAAACTTTGTTATTTTCCTTCACTGACCTTCTGTTTGGGGGAAAGGTCGCGTTAATTGCCTTCCACTTTGTCTACATCAAGTGGTCCTCTTACTCGAGTTGTGAAAGTGACCCTCGCTGTTTCGAAGAGTTGTGGCCTTTAGGGGATATGGGTCTGTTTATGCGACCACTTGACCTTTCGGGATAAGGTCTTTGAGGTCATCCGGTGGCTATGGGCTTCGTGGGGCGTCTTGGAGGAGGTCGGGAATCGTTTTGTGTTAAGGTCAAGGAGTTTTAGGGCCGGAAGTAAGAGGTGGAGGGGGAGTTGGGGTTGGAGGTGGTGGTGGAGTGGGATAGAGGTAGAGGCGGAGGTAGAGGTGTAGGTGATGGAGATGGAGGCGGAGGTGTTGGTGGAGGTGGGGGTGGAGGTTAGAGGTGGAGGTGGAGATGGAGGAGGAGGTTGGAGAGTGGTGGAAGTGGAGGTGGAGGCGGAGGTGGAATGGAGGTAGAGGTGTAGGTAGAGGTGGAGGAAGTGGCAGAGGGATTTGGGGGTGGTGGTGGGGGGGTGGGTATTATGTTTGTAATAAGTTAAATTGTTAGTACCTGCGTAGGTCTGTGTGTGCTCGGTCGGAGAGGGGGAGAGTATGTTGTTTGCGTGCGTTTATGTGTGCATGTATTTTATGTGTATATTATGTGTATTTAGTTGGTGTATACATGAAAGTATGTGTGTTTGTTTTATGTGTACAGTATGTGTTTTGTTGGTGTATGTATGAAGGGTGTGTTCCTTTTACGTGTACATTGTATGCGTTTTATTGATGTATACAAGAGCGTGTCCAATTTTCATCTAAATGTCTTTATTACGTTTCCCAATCACTCGCTCTTCATCCCTTCGCTCTCAGGACGTCAGTGACATCGAAATCCCCTTTGCCTTGGCCATCGCTTTCGGTTTTCGTTGCAGGTGAAAAAAATGACCGCCACGGCAGTCTCCACGATCCTCCTTAATGTCTAGCAACAACTCGAAGAAAAGAAAAGATAGAAGAGAAGAAAGAGAGAGAAGATAAAAAAAAAAAAAAAAAACTTTACACATTCCTTGAAGATTTCCTTTTTCATTTGAGGTAGTGACGCGCCGTTTCCTCGAGTGCGTTTGATGTTTTAAAACGTTTTTTTTTTTTCCCAAACGTTTGCCCATCGTGATGCTCTTCCGGCTCCGAGTGTTTTGCTCCCGCCAACAAAACCTACAAAACAAAAGCGAACCGGGTCGAATACGGACTTAAAGAAGAAAATTAAATAAGAAAAAAGGAGACTTTTTTTTTTTTTTTTTTACGAGAATCGGTTCAAGAAATCGCCTTTTTTTTCTTCGTATAACTTGAGGAGCTGAGTTGAAGGCGGATTTTGAAATAGCTTCTCCCAAGACGTTTGTTTTTTAAGGATTGGTTTATTTAGCGAATGCTCATTAAGAGAAAGGGGAAGATAGGCTGTAAATAACGCCTTGTTTTTCTTGGTTGGAAACTTTTATCTCTCTTCGCCTCTTTGGAAATGCCTTTATTTCGTTTTATTTCTCCTCCTATTCTCCTTTTTCTTCTTTTTTCTCGTCCGACTCTTTCTCTTCCATCTTCTCCTTCTCTTCTTATTCCTCTTCTTCTTATTATTCCTCGTCTCTCGTCCTCACCTCCCTCCTCCTTTTCCTTCCTCTTCTTCTTCCTCCTCCTCTTCCTCCCCCTCCACTAATTCCCCTCCCCCCTCTTCTTCTTCCTCCTCCTCTCCCTCCCTCCCCCTCTCCTCCTCCTCCTCCTCCTTCTCCCTTTTCTTCCTACTCGCCATTTTCTTTCTCTTCTCTCTCGCTTCTCCTTGAGTCGAGAAAACACAAGAACCCACAGTGACTTCGGTGTAGCGCCCGTCGGACCACCCAAGACGAATCTTACGTCTTGAGGAGGAGCCTAGACCTCCTCAAGCCCCGGGACCTTTCGTCCTCCTCTTCCTCTTCCTCCGTTGCTGTCCCTCCTGTTATTCCCTCTTTTGCTATTTCCTTTTTTTTTTTTTTTTTTTTTTTGGTCCTTGCTCTTTTATTTCTTTTCATTTTTTTTCTGTTACTGTCTGTTGTCTCCTCTCCCTCTTCCTCCGTTGCTGTCCTTCCTGTTATTCCCTCTTTTGCTATTTCCTTTTTTTTTGGTCCTAGCTCTCTTATTCCTTTTCTCTCTCTTTTTTCTGTTGTTGTGCCTGTTGATACTTTTATTTTTGTTCTGTTAGTTTCTCTTTTACTGTTTATATTTTTTTCTCGCTACT
>NW_020869838.1:36877-41877 GCF_003789085.1 Penaeus vannamei | reverse complement strand
ATAAACACGTAAAAGAGAATATTAAGAAGATTATCAAAGGAGAAATGATAGTAAATCAATAAATTTAAATACCAATTTGACTGGTTTTCATAATCGTAATTTATCCAGGTAAGTGATTCCGCGCAATAACATGGATAAGAAAGTGACATGAAAATATTAATGAGAATGTGTAGACTTCCCCCAAAACCAATAAAGCAACAACTGCAACATGGACAACAAAAACAACAGCTACAACAATTACAACAACGACAACAGCAGCTACAATAACTATAACAGCAGCAACTACAATAACATCAACAGCAGCTACAACAGCTACAATAACAACAGCAGTTACAACAATTACAACACCAACAACTACAAACAAGCACAGCTACAATAACTACATCAGCTACAACAAAAACACAACATTAACAACAACATTAACAAGTTATTTATCGCTTTATCAAAACGATATCTGTTTGCTTCGATAATAATTTTCGAAAAATGAAATTTTGATGGATTTCTGAATATCTATAGAGTGATTTAGAGAAAGGGATAAAGATGGTGAAGAGGAGGACGATAGGGGAAGGGTTAGAGGATAGAAGAGAGAGAGAAATGGAAGAGAGGAAGGATAGGAAGAGAAGGAGGGGGGAGTGGAAGAGAGAATGGAGGAATTAAATGTGAGTGAGAAAGGGAATAGGAGAGAGAGATAGAGAGAGAGAGAGAGAGAGAGAGAGAGAGAGAGAGAGAGAGAGAGAGAGAGAGAGAGAGAGAGAGAGAGAGAGAGAGAGAGAGAGAGAAGAGAGAGACCGAAGATAGATAGATAGACAGATAGATAGAGAAAGAGAGAAAGGGAGAGGGAGAAGCAGGGAAAAAAAGACAATCAAAGACAACCAAAGGGAAAGAATGTCGATGTGTCAAATAAATTATTTTCAGGTGTATAAAAAAGAAAAAAAAATCTCTCTATCTCTCTTTCCTCCTATACGCTCGCTAGACAAATGTTTCTTTTTCTCCATTTCTCTTTTGTTTTTCTTTATCACGAAAGAAAAGAAACTGCCATTTACGTCAAGACTACTGGTTGCCGTTTAATTTCGGTTAAGAGAATGGGGCTGTGTGTCTCTCTCCATATGTATGTGAATGTGCGTGTGTGTATGTGTGTGTGTGCGTGTGTGTGTATGTGTGTGTGTGTGGTGTGTGTGTGTGTGTGTGTGTGTGTGTGTGTGTGTGTGTGTGTGTGTTGTTTTGTTAGTTTGTGTGTGTGCATTTGTGTATTGTGTATATATATATATATATATATATATATATATATATATATATATATATAATATTATATATATATATATATTATATTATATATTATATATATATTATATATGTATATATGTTATACATATTATATATATATATATATATAGTATATATATATATATATATATATATATATATATATATATATATATATTAATATGTATGTATGTATGTATGTATATGTATAAATACACATACATCCATACAGTATGCATATATGCGTATATTTATACATAAAAGCGTGTATGTTGTGTCCACTCACATATTATCATTACTATTTCCAGCGGACGCCCTCGAGAGGTCCTCCAATCACCATACACTGCATCTCCCTTCCCCTTTGACCTCGACCTCTCGCCCTCATCCCAAGTTGGACTCAAAGGAAAGTCGTCAGAGACAAGTTGGCGAGGGGCGGGGGGGGGGGGGGGGGGGGGGAGGACACTTCACGGAAGACCCACAGAAGAGGTTTCCTCGATCTGTGCGCCGAGTGGTTTCAGTCTGTAAGGGTTTTTAATGGTTTTTTTTTTTTTTTTTTTTTTTAAGGGTATGTGTGAGTGTAGAGAGTGGATGGATTTTCAGATTTAAAGTTGATTTTTTTTTTTTTTTGTTTTTTAAGGGTATGTGTGAGTGCTTGTGTGATTATAAGTGGGTTTTTTTGATTTTTTTTTATTTTTTTAAGGTATGTGTGAGTGCTTAGTGATTATAAGTGCGGGTTTTATTTGCTGTTATCGCTTTATATGCTTGTAATTATAAGTGTGGGTTTGACGTCTGTTTCTCACTTTTTATATCAGTTCAAATGACCTCAAAATATCAGATATAGTCAATTCTCATTTTTTAGATATTTTAACATCAACATATCGATTGAGGGCTAATGGCTTAATTTTGCTTGATTATGACACAGTAATTAAGAATGCAATCGGAAAAAAATATCCAGTGAATTCTGACAAAACTCTCAATAAAGAAAATATAATCGTAATTAAGGATTTTTGTTTATCGAATTATGTAAATACTTATTGAATTATGTAAATACGATGATACACTACAATAGAATAATACTATGAAACACTATACTATAATGTAATAAATACTAGACTATACTATAATAAATAATATACTATAATATAACAAATATTATACTATAAAATGATAACATAATATAAGCCTATACACTGTAGAACAAACTAGGGTGCATCATATGGGTCGCCTGCATCTATCTGTCTATGGATTTATTTATTTATCTATCTCTTTATGGACTTTTTGGTCAATAATTCAATATCTATGTCTATTTGTTTATGGACCTTTTTTATCAATCTATCTATCTATCTACTTAAATATGTATCTATCAATATTTTTTTTCCTCTCTCGCAGACCGGAATAAATCAATATGAAAGGACACGAGATGTAGATAGAAATGCAACGATAAGTCTGTCATCTCTTTGATTCTCCTCCCCTGGCCTCTCGCAAATCCGGCCTGAGTTCTCGTTAATCCGGCATGGCCTCCTTCTAATCCGGCCTGACCTCTCACTCATACGGGCTGACCTCTAGCTAATACCTCTTGTATATAAGACCTGACCGTCGTTCATCCGGCCACGCCTTCCCCAATCCGGCATTCCCGTATATCCGGCATTGGCCCGGGCATAATCCGGCTAATCCGGCCCCCTCTATAATCATAACTGGCCGCATCCTCTCATAATCCGACTTGCCCCAATAACATAGCCGGTAATCTTCATCATTTAGATAATAATCCTAATGTAATATTTAAATATTCTAAGTAATAATAGCCAAATTTGATAATTTCTAAGAGAGTAGAAATAATTTACAGAATTCCGAATTAAAGGCAGGAGTGAGGAATTGAATGGGTAGAGAGAATTCTATTTTAATAAATTTTCAAAGTGTGTGTTTGTGGTTTGGCAGCCAGATATTCTATAATTTCGAGAGTCTTGAGCAGAAACAGGAATTGAGTAAAACAGGAAATACATTGAGAGAGAAATTTAGAAAAATAAGAATTAAATTGCGAGAGGAATTGAGAAGAGTAGGACCTAAATCTAAAAAGGAATAGAGCAGAGCAAGAATTAAATTGAGAGGAATTGAGTAGAACAGGAATTAAATTGAGAGAGAAATTGAGAAAAGTAAGAATTAAATCTAGAGAGAAATTGAGCAAAGCAAGAATTAAATTGAGAGAGGAATTGAGAAGAGTAGGACATAAATCTAAAAAGGAATAGAGCAGAGCAAGAATTAAGTTGAGAGGAATTGAGTAGAACGAAATAAATTGAGAGAGAAATTGAGAAAAGAATTAAATCTGGAGAGGAATTGAGTAGAGCAGGAAATAGATTGAGAGAGAAATTGAGAAAAGAATTATATCTGGAGAGGAATTGAGCAAAGCAAGAATTAAATTGAGAGAGGAATTGAGAAGAGTAGGACCTAAATCTAGAGAGGAATTGAGCAGAGAAAGAATGAAGTTGAGAGAAGAATTGAGTAGAACAGGAAATAAATTGAGAGAAATTGAGAAAAGTAAGAATTATATCTGGAGAGGAATTGAGCAAAGCAAGAATTAATTTGCGAGAGGAATTGAGTAGAACAGGAATTAAATTGAGAGAGAAATTGAGAAAAGTAAGAATTAAATCTAGAGAGAAATTGAGCAAAGCAAGAATTAAATTGAGAGAGGAATTGAGTAGAGTAGGACCTAAATCTAGAGAGGAATTGGGCAGAGCAAGAATTAAATTGAGAGAGGAATTGAGTAGAGCAGGAAATAAATTGAGAAATTGAGAAAAAGTAAGAATTAAATCTAGAGAGAAATTGAGCAGAGCAAGAATTAAGTTGAGAGAGGAATTGAGTAGAACAAGAATGAAGTTGAGAGAAATTGAGAAGAGTAGGACCTAAATCTAGAGAGGAATTGAGCAGAGCAAGAATTAAGTTGAGAGGAATTGAGTAGAACAGGAAATAAATTGAGAGAGAAATTGAGAAGAGTAAGAATTAAATCTAGAGAGGAATAGAGCAGAGCAAGAATTAAATTGCGAGAGGAATTGAGAAGAGTAGGACCTAAATCTAGAGAGGAATTGAGCAGAGCAAGAATTAAGTTGAGAGAGGAATTGAGTTGAACAGGAAATAAATTGAGAGAGAAATTGAGCAAAGCAAGAATTAAATTGAGAGAGGAATTGAGAAGAGTAGGACCTAAATCTAGAGAGGAATTGGGCAGAGCAAGAATTAAATTGAGAGAGGAATTGAGTAGAGCAGGAAATAAATTGAGAAATTGAGAAAAGTAAGAATTAAATCTAGAGAGAAATTGAGCAGAGAAAGAATTAAGTTGAGAGAAGAATTGAGTAGAACAGGAATTAGATTGAGAGAGAAATTGAGAAAAGTAAGAATTAAATCTAGAGAGGAATTGAGCAGAGCAAGAATTAAGTTGAGAGAGGAATTGAGCAGAGCAAGAATTAAGTTGAGAGAGGAATTGAGAAGAGTAGGACCTAAATCAGGAGAGGAATTGGGCAGAGCAAGAATTAAATTGAGAGAGGAATTGAGTAGAACAGGAATTAAATTGAGAGAAGAATTGAGAAGAGTAAGAATTAAATCTAGAGAGGAATTGAGCAAAGCAAGAATTAAATTGAGAGAGAAATTGAGAAGAGTAAGAATTAAATCTAGAGAGGAATAGAGCAGAGAAAGAATTAAGTTGAGAGAAGAATTGAGTCGAACAGGGAATAAATTGAGAGAGAAATTGA
>NW_020869838.1:26877-31877 GCF_003789085.1 Penaeus vannamei | reverse complement strand
GGGTTTTGGTAGAGTCATCATCGTGGGTTAAAAGGAGAAAGGAATTCATTTATATATGAGGGTATTTTCTTATCCATTCATGTTTTTTTTTTTCTTTTTTTTCTGCGATTTAAAGGATAGGGAATAAATGGTGATTGATGAACAGAGGAGTAGATGTGAGGAAGAGGAAAGAAGGATAATTTTGAGGTTGTGGGTATTTCTTTTTTTTTTTTTTTGTCTTTTTTCTTTTATTTAAGGTCGAAAGACGAAAAGGGAAAGAAAAAAAATAGGAATATGAAAGAGCAAAGTGAGAAAATCGAGAGATAAAGAGAGGGATGAGAAAGGGGAATACGAAGAAGGAAAGATGGAGAGGAAGGAAGGAAGGTGAGAGTGAAAGGTAAGTGAAGGAGAGAAAAAAAGAAAGGAGGAGAGATGAAAGATAGAGAGATGGACAGATACAGAGAAAGAGACAGACAGACAAAGACAGAAAATTAAACAGCTACAGAAACAGAGAGAATGAAAGACGACGAAGAGGTAACGAAATGGAGAGAGAGAGAGAAAGAGAGAGAGAGAAGAGAGAGAGAGAGAGAGAGAGAGAGAGAGAGAGAGAGAGGAGAGAGAGAGAGAGAGAGAGAGAGAGAGAGAGAGAGAGAGAGAGAGGAAAGAGAAAAGACAGAACAGAGAGAGAGAGAAAGGAAGAAAGAAAAAGAGAGAGAGAGGGATGGCGAGTGACAGAAAGAGAGAGAGATTAAGAAAGGGAGAGAGAGCGAGCGAGAGAGAGAGAGAGAGAGAGAGAGAGAGATAGAGACAGAGAGAGAGAGAGAGAGAGCGAGAGAGAGAGAGAGAGAGAGAGAGAGAGAGAGAGAGAGAGAGAGAGAGAGAGAAGAGAGAGAGAGAGAGAGAGAGAGAGAGAGAGAGACGAAAGAGATAAAGAAGAAGACCTCCAGACGAACCTCGACACCTCAGTGGATTTTCAGCGCGATGTCCCCCACATGGACATGGGGGTGGGGGGTGGGGTCCAGGGTAGGGGAGGGGAAGGAGGTGCCCAATCAAGGGGGTATAGGAAGGGGGAGAGGGTCCGCGCCAGGGGGTATGGGGGGGAGGGTATGGTGGAGTGTTTGGTCTCCTCTGTGCTTGCATGCATCCTGACAGGTGGTGATGGAAGAGGAAAAAGGAGGAGGGTGGCATGGGGTGGGGTGGGGGGGAGTGTTTTTTAAAGGGGGAGGGAGTAGGGGGGGAGGAGTGTTCTAAGGAAGGTGGAGGATAGTTATAAGTTGGGGGGATGAGAGATTAAGGGGAGTTGAGAAGTGGAGGAGGGGGTGAATGTAAGGAGAGAAAGGGGTGAGGAAGAGGAGGGAAAGGGTAGGGGAAGAGGGCAGGAGGGGAGGGAAACGGGGGAGGAGGAGGGCAAGGGGAAAGGAAGAGGAGGGAAAAGGGGAGGGGAGGGGAAGGTTCTTCTAAGAGGTTGGGAAAGGCTAAGGGTCTTTATAGGGGTTGGGGAAGGCTGACGTGGGAGTTGGAGGGAAGGGGAGAGAGGAAGAGTATTTCTGAATTAAGATAGGAAGAGAGATAAGGATAGAAGACGAATGATAGAAGAATTGTAAAAAAAAAAAAAAAAAAAAAAAATAGAAAAAAAAACGTGTTTGAAGAAAATGGGGAAGAGCCAAATAGAAGACGAGGAGGTAAAGAGGTAAAGAGGAAGGAAAGAGGGGGGAAGTAAGGGGATATTAGTGAAAGAGGGGAGAACACAAATGAAAGAAGGAAAGGAAGCAAGAAGAGAAGAAGAAGAAAAGAAAAGAAAAAAGGAAGCAAGACAGCAGCGACGAGAGCAATAAATGAGGAAAAAAGGAAGAATAAAGAAGATAAACATACAAAACAAGAAAAAGAAGAAAAAAAAAAAGAAAAAAGAAAGAGAGAGAGAAGAAAATACAAACAATATAGAAGATACATGCAACCCAAACACAAGAAAAGAAAACCAAAAGAAGAGCAAAAGAAAGGAAAAAAGAAAGAGAGAAAAAAATACATACAATACAAAAAATACATACAAACCACAAACACAAGAAACCCAACCAAACTTAACAAACAAACAAGAAAAACAAAACAAAACGGAGCAGAGGAGGTGACAAGGGTACGGTAGAGATGAATGGGCACCAACACCGAGCTCCTGACACCTGACAACCGGTGCTAGAAGAAGGAGGTCAGACACCTGCGCTGGCTAAATGGTGGCAGTTAAGGTGGAAGGGCCAACATCCATCTCCTGAAGGTGGATTAGGGAGAGACGAGAGCCGATTGTCAAGGCGATAGAGAGAGGGAGAAAGGAAGAGGAGGAGAGAGAGAAAGAGGGGAGAAAGAGAGAAAGAGAGAGAGAGGGAGAAAGGAGGAGAAAAGAGAGAGAGAGAGAGAGGAGAAAGGAGGAGAAGGAGAAGAGAGAGGGGAGGAAGGAGGAAGAGAGAGAGAGAGGAGAAAGAGGAGAGAAAGAGAGAGAGGAGAAAAGGAGGAGAAAGAGAGAGAGAGGGGGGGAGGAAGAAAGAAGAGAGAGAGAGGGGGAGAAAGGAGGAGAGGAGAGAGAGGGAGAGAGGAGAGAGAGAGAGAGGGAGAAAGGAGGAGAGGAGAGAGAGAGAGAGAGGGAGGAAGAAGGTGTATGAAGGGGAGTAGGAGTAAGAGAGAGAGATAAAAGAGGGGAAGAAGGTCTAAGAGAGAGAGAGAGAGGAAGAATAAGTAAGTAGAAGAGAAAGAGGAAGGAGTAATAAAAGAGAGAAGAAGAAGGAGCACGAGAGAGTGAGAGAGAACAGGCAAGAGAGAGAGTGGAAGAAAGGAGAAAGAAAGAGAGAGAGAAAGAGGGGAAGAGCAAAGAGAGAGGAGAGAGAGAGAGAGAGAGAGAGAGAGAGAGAGAGAGAGAGAGAGAGAGAGAGAGAAGAGAGAGAAGAGAGGAGAGAGATGATAAGAGAGACAACTGAGAGAGATGGAGGAAGGAGGAAATAGACAGACAGACAGACATGAAGGTAGATTTTAAAAAATCGATAGATAGAGAGGAAATGAAAAAAGATAGAAAAGAGAAGAGAAGAGGAGAGAAAGAAAAGAAACAGAGATAAAAAAAACATACAACGAAAGAAAGAAATAAGAATATAAAAAAAAATTAAAAAAACACCCAACAAAAAAACTTCCCGAAAGTCCACGAAAAAAAAATCAAACGAACCCCTCCCCCCTCCCCCTTCCTTCCCCTCCCTCCCCCACCCCCCAAAAAAATCAAAAAAACCCTTCCCTCCCCCCACCCCCCAAAAAAAAATTCCCCCCCTCCGCCCCCCCAAAAAAAAAAATCCTGTCCCCCCCCCACCCCCCCCCCCCGTGTCGCCATGTCCTTTCTGCCGATCTGTTTTTGCTTATCGAACGCGTGTCCGTGGTTTATGGCGATATCCTTGTCATAATCGAAATGTAATTTGTATCCTTTCCTGTAGCTCATTCATCATGGGAAATCCCGCTGCGAAGCCCTTCTCTCCCTCTCTCTCTCTCTCTCTCTTTATTTATTTCTCTGTGTCTCTTTTTCTTTCTTTCTTTTCTCTTTCTTTCTCTCTTTCTTTCTCTGTCTCTCTTTCTCGCTCTCTCTCTTTTTGTTTCTTTCTCGGTCTCTCATTTTCTTTCTCTCCTTCTTCTTTCTCTCTCTCTCTCTCTCTCTCTCTCTCTCTCTCTCTCTCTCTCTCTCTCTGCTCTCTCCCTCTCTCTCTCTCTCTCTCTCTCTCTCTCTCTCTCTCTCTTCTCTCTCTCTTTTTTTATCTCTATGCCTTCTTTCTCTCTCTCTCTTTATTTCTTTCTATGTTTCTCTTTTTATTTCCTTCTCTTTCTTTTTGTCTTTCTTTCTCACTCTCTCTCTCTCTCTCTCTCTCTCTCTCTCTCTCTCTCTCTCTCTCTCTCTCTCTCTTCTCTCTCTCTCTCTCTCTCTCTCTCTCTCTCTCTCTCTCTCTCTCTCTCACTCTCTCGTCTCTCTCTCTCTCTCTCTTCTTCCTTATCTTCTCTTGTTATGCATCTTTCCAGTTGTTGTTGGTATCACTATATGTTTATCAGTAAAGGTGTGCTTATCTGCATGTATGAATGTCTATATATATGAATATATAATCACCTAATTTATCACTTATTAATATCTCCTTGCATGGCTTTGCATAATTTTGCAAAAAGGCATATTAGATTATATATATTTTAATTCGTATTCATGAGTCAGAAGATCTTCTTGTATGCAACATTTATTTGTTTCAGATTTAAGTGGACCATTTGTCTGTCTGTCCATCTGTCTGTCTGTCTGTCTTTTTGTCTGCCTGTTCGTCTGGTTGGCTATCTATTTTATCTATCTCTGTATCTATCTCTTTATCTCTTTATATAACTGTCTATCTATCGTATATCTATGTCTATCTATCTATCTATAATATATCCATGTCTATCCATCCATCTGTAGTATATCTATGTCTATCAATCCATCTATGATATATCCATGTCTATCTATCCATCTATAGTATATATATATATATATATATATAATATATATATATATATATATATATATATATATATATATGTCTATCTATAAACTATATATCAATCAATCTACCTATCTATCTGTCTGTCTGTTAATATCTCTATCTCTTTAATTATTTTTACCCGTATGCTAACTGAGGCAACACCAGCTAATCAAGAAAAAGAGAGAGATAAAAATATTCATAACCCACACCCAAAATAACCCCAGGAGAAGGTCAGGGGAAAACCCAGACCGCAAATTGGGGGCAAAATAAACCACTTCATTTGTCCTTTTCATTGACTGGGAGTGGGGGGTGGGGGTGGGGTAGGGTGGGGGTGGGGGTGGGGATGGGAGTGTGTACCCCTTTGCCCCCTCCTCAATGATGTCTTCCTTTGCCTTATCTTTATTATCTAAAACCGTCTTTCTTATCTTCCTTAGTTGCCTCCTCCCCTCTCGTGTTTCTCTTCACTATTTCTTTCTTCTTCTTATCATGCAAGCTCACTTCTTGTCGTTATTA
>NW_020869837.1:64140-69140 GCF_003789085.1 Penaeus vannamei | reverse complement strand
GGAATAATAAGCATCAATGATAAGTTTAATACCACCATTGTTTAAAAGGAAAACATAATCTTCATTTAAAATAGTGATAAGCATTTTGATAAGGATGATAAAATAATTATTATAATGGTAATAGTAATGATAATGCTCAGATGATGATGATGTTGACGATGATGATGGTAATATTTTTTCTTTTATCATGATACCAAGAGCAATGGTGAAATTGAAACTAAAAGCAGTGAACAGTATTGATGGTGATGATGATAGTAGTAATAATAATAGGTAAATGATAATTATAAGTATAATGAATAGGCAAACGATATTAGTGATAATCAGAAAATGACAATGAGGGTGGTGATAAAAACAACAGCGACAAAATGATGATAATAGTAATAATAACAATAATAATAATGACAATAACAATAATAATAATCATGAGAACAATAATGATAATGCTAATGACAATAATGATGATGACAATAATACCTAGAAGCTATCAGAGAGCCCATACCTTCACCTAGGCAATAGGGTCACTGATGTAATATGAATATTCACACGCAGAATTACACTAGAATCACTTTTCTCAAGTACACAGGTGACATTCGTAAACATAACCTCCTTCGCGTAGGCAAGGTAATAGGGGTAGCTAGTACAATCATTTAAAAAATCCCTGGATCCAGATCACGATCCGGATCACCACCAAAATTTAATAGCATCTAAGTTAGGCCAAGCCACACCTCTGATAAAATTTTTGAGTTGCATTTGCAATAGGGGTACCTCATGTAATCATTTAAAGATTCCTGGATCCGGATCAGGAATATGAGTTGGGCTGAGACACACCTCAAGTATTATTTTCATAAAAATCTATTCATAACTGTTTGAGTTATCCTGCTAACCACCGAACATACGAAGATTGGAACAAACTAACTAGCTAACCAACGTTACAAAAAGCATAACTTTCTTGACAAGAAAAATAATCACTAAAAAGGATATTACTTCCTTGGCGGAAATAATAAGAATGATGATAATGATAATGATGATAGTAATAAGGATCCATAAATAATAATGATGATAGAAAATAATAATAGTGATAACGGTAATGATAAAGATAATAATTTTGATAACAAGGATATCGTTGATAATGAAAATAATAACAAATGTATTAATAATGATAGAAACTATGCATTAAATGGTGATAAAGATTATAATAATGATAGCAGTTTTAATAATGACAACTATTTTCATAAAGCAGCAACTCCAACAACGATAATGATAATAAGAATATTTATGATGATAAAAAAAATAGTAATAAAAGCAATGATAGCAATGATAAAAGTGATGTAATTATTATAAAAGATATTCAAATCAGTAATAATGATAATGAAAAAATGATATAAGAGGATAATATTAGTAATAAAAATTATGATGATAATCATGATAATGTAATAATGTTACAATAAGGATAAATTATTATCACAATAATGCCAATAATAAGAACAAATAGCAATCTTGAAAAGACAATAATAATGATAATAGAAATATCGTAATCAAAATAATGATAATGATAACAATATTGATGGTAGTTTTTTCATCCATTTTGACAAAATCATAATCATTTTTGCTACCACCCTTAATATCTTTATTGTCATTATTTACCCTTTTGAACAATATCATCGTTATTATCATTATCGTCATCATTATTATCATTATTGTTATTATTATTATCATCATTATTATCATTATTGTTATTGTTATCATCATTATTATTGTTGTTATTATTATCATTATTGTTACTGCGTATAATTATTGTTCATTATTATTATCATTGCCATTATTATCATAATTATGTTATCTTTTTGATTGCCGTTATCATCTTCATTCTCATCATGAATATTGTAGCGGGGCGTAGACCCAGTAGATTTTAAGTGGTCTGGTTGAGTCCGGGCTCAACCGAGAATATGGTTTTTGCTCAAGGGAAAAATTCGTCTGCAGTGAACAGATGTAAGGTTCCAGGCCTACGGCACGCTGCCACCACCCGATTAGTAGGTTCGGGAACCGTGTGTGTCGTGTAAAGTGGGTGTGGGTGTTGTATCAGAGAAGGGTAGAAGGAAAGTACAGAATGTGTGTGCTGAATGTTGGATGTGTAAGTGTGTAGATGTGAAAAGGGAGATAGCGTAGGCTGAGCGTCTGCGTGGACGTGTTTGGAAGAAAAAAGCAAGATCATAGAATTATTCTTCTTCCCTTCGGTTTGAGCATCCGCCTGCTGGGAGCGGGAACACAGGTATAGCAAAATGAATTTGTTCTCTTGATATCAGCTTAATATTCTCTGATTTGACTAGCCTTTTTACAGCCTTTCAAAGGTTGCGAGATATCAGAGCAACCAGCAATGTGCTGTTTAGGAGACCCGAGTCCGAGAAAGATTTAGGCATCTAACCTTGATCAGAACCAGAACTTCAGTGGTTGCAAGATTAATTTATATTCTGACTGGAGTTGAGTAAAAGCTCTGCGTTGGTACGATGTTTATTTAGGGAGTAAATTACACTCACTAGGGAGTTACAGGCATTTTTCAGTCATGGGAAAGTAGAACAAGGTGTGTGCATCATCGATTTATCCCTAAGTTGGCGTCCCAACTCCAGAAGTACTGTTACTAGGGGGTCAGCATAAAAACATCCGTCCCTAAATTACGTTAAATTGTTAACATCCAACCCAAACGTTAACTGTTAAACCAAAGCTAATGCTGACGGATACCTAGTAAGAGTACTTGTGTGCAAAAGAATTAAGAAATTAATATAAAGGCTGAAAAAGTCAAGGAAGGGACTATTCACGAAGACTGCCTGAACACCCACAAGGTCAGACTGGAATCAGCCGAAACCACAAACGACAACAACAAAAATCAAATATCATGTTATACTAAGGGTTCGTTATCAGGAGATACGGAGCAACAAAGTCTGCCTGATCACCCACAAGGTCAGTTAGAAATCAAGAGCGACCTATCGTAAAAAGTTCTTGATGAAGATCTTTATCCCCGGAGGTACAGATCCTCAAGCAGGGACGAAAGAGAACATTAATTAACTTAGTTGTAAAATAAATGTACAGGAGGTATGAACCCTTAAGTACGAACGAAATAAAACAAAAGTAATAACTTTGTCGTGAAAAGGCAGAGTCACACTGAAGGGTGTAATCACAAAGACTGCTTAATCACCCACACGATCAAGCAGAAATCAACAAACGCATTAAGCGAAACAAACGATCAACGATAAAGTACGTAAAAGAGAAAAGATCTCATCCCAGGAGGTACGGATCCTCAGGCAAGAACGAAAAGAAACTAAGTAAGAACCTAGTTATAAAAATTAATACACTGGAGGTACGGATCCTCAAGCAGTGTTCCTCTAAATCACTTGGTCCTAATGCTCTCAAACTCTCGGAAATACATAAAAATGTTATGGGACTTCACGAAAGAGTGCACCCTGCAGATAATAATGCAGCATGTCACGCTAAAGTCCAAAAGAGACCAGTTGTCTCCTACACACAACCATCAACCACTTAGCTTGAGGAGATGCGTAATGCGAGGTAAATCCGAGTCTGAAGTAAATCCAAGCGAGAGCACAGCACAGGTAAAATTTCCACCGCGAATGACCAAAGTGCGGGACAGAGGTCAGGACCGAAGTGATTTTCCTTTCCTCAACCACTAGTATATATGCCCCGAAAGAAACCCCCAGGCCAAGCCCCAGGCATGGCGCGAAAGAAGAATATAGGCCAATGAAGTGCCTGAGACCAAGCCGATAGTTCGACAATCCAAACAACCGAGACGAGAGAGGGAAGGGGAAAAACAAAAAAGAAGCTGGGTAACGACCGTCACCTCCTTCGGTGGTTATCGCGACAATTTGGAGACGTCGACAAGAGGGAAGAACATTAAAGAGATAAAGGAAAGGATATGAAGAAAACACGATAATAAACAGTTGTCTTAAAAACTGTGCATTTCGGCCATAACATATTTACAATATTCAGATCTAAAAATAAATAAATACCCATTTTGGCTTGGCGACTTCAACGCCATACAATCAACTCTGTCCTTCTTGACTGGTGGTTGAACTTGTAAAAATAAAATAAATGAATAAGAAAGCCTGCGGGACTTAGTCGCAGGTGAAAAAAAATACGCGTCTGCGGGCTGTAATCGCACGTGGCACACGGCGGGGACTTCGTCTCTGGCGGCTCGTGATGCGTTGGCCGAGGTTCATGGAGATGACATCATCCTTAGAGTCGTACGCGGCCGTACACTACAAATATCATTATCAATATGAATATCATTATCATTATTTTTATCATTATCACATAATGATTAATGTTATTATTACCATCATTTTTATCATTGTTATTATCATTATCGTTGTAATTATCATTATCATCATTATTATTGCAATTATTGTTGCAGTTGCTTACGTTACTACAACCACTAATATTAAAGATTATATTTTTTCATACTATCAATATTGATGATAACAGCAGAAGAGCAAATATGAAAATAGTAACGATATCAGTGGAAATAATAATAATTATGATAATGCTAATCATTTGCTGTTGTTATCATTATTATCAATTTTCTTTTATTATTACTATTATTGCAATCACTATCATTATTGGTATCTTGTTTATCATTATCATTGTTATCATTAGTCACATCATTATTCATTATCATTATTATTATTATTGGTTTGTGATGTTATTATTATTATTATAATTATTGTCCTTAATTTTTTTCTTGTTATTAATTTATCATTATAATTAAAGCTGATTCCATCATCTTCATTATCAATATCAGTATCATTAGTGTTGTTGATTTTTATAATCTTTATCATGTTCATTAGGATGATCATTATTATAGTTATCATTATTCTTACTCATAAACATATTCCTATTTCTGTTTTTCTTATTATTATTATCATTGTTGTTGTCTATATTATAATCATCATTATCACTACAACTATACTCATTATCATTATTATTTTATTTAT
>NW_020869837.1:43550-51540 GCF_003789085.1 Penaeus vannamei | reverse complement strand
TATATATATATATATATATATTATATATATATATATAATATAATGTATGTATATATATATATATATATATATATAATATATATATATATATATATATATATATATATATATGTATATATATATAATATACCATATTATATGTGTGTGTGTGTGTGTAGTTTTTTTTTTTTTTTTGGCCATCAATCTAGAACCGCAACTGACCTGTGATTGGCCGACCCCTGCTTCAGGACCGCCCTAATCGGCCGAGCTAACATTCGCGTCAGGTACTTAAGCCGCCGGACCTGAGGTGGAATATCATTCGCCACATGACTGCTGACCTGACATTACTTGTGCTTGGCTCATTAACAATAAAGAGATAAAATCCAGTTTGGTTTCTTGAGCCTCCAGGCTAGGTACTAGCGTGTAACGTGTCGGCTTCTCATCCGAGGGGTCGGCGGTTCGCGCCCCGCCCAGGCGTGAGAAGTTGCAATTGTCGCTCGGAGGTTACTGCTGTGGCTGGGCACCACGGTGGGTAGGGACTAAGCTCTGTCGCGTCAGCACTTGCTGACACACGGTGATCGAGTCGACATTAGTCGGCACAGGCCGGGCTCCCCCCATAGCCCGGGCGAGGCTCAGCTTCGCATATCGGACTTATCCTTATCCTTTGGTTTCTTAACCTCAACACTGGTGACCCTCGGAGTGACCCAAGTTTTTTTTTTTTTTTTTTTTTTTTTGAGAATGATACAGTAGCTGTTCCTGATTGGCCATCAATCTAGAACCGCACCTGACCTGTGATTGGCCGACCCCTGCTTCGGGACCGCCCTAATCGGCCGAGCTAACATCGCCGGTCAGGTACTTAAGCCGCCGGACCTGAGGTGGAATTATCATTCGTCACACGACTGCTGACCTGACATTACTTGTGCTTAGCTCATTAACAATATAGAGATAAAATCCAGTTTGGTTTCTTAACCTCAACACTGGTGACCCTCGGAGTGACCCAAGGTTTTACACAAGATGTCAGCAACACACAGGACGCTACCAGTCTGCCGGAATGGTTTTTTCAAGTGGAGCAGGAATTCCTCCTCAGGAACATCACCACCCAGACCACTAAATTTCGCTTGCTGGTCACTAACCTCCCGCCAGAACTTATGACCGTCGGCGACCTCCTGAATGATCATCGGTGCGCCACTTACGACGAGCTTAAGGAGGCCATTCTTAGGCGAGCAGCACCTAACCCTCTGACCGAGTTAAGCTCCTTCCTCTCGTCTGACGCCGCGGACAGCCGTACTCCCACAGAAATCCTTCACCACTTTCAGAGCCTCCTCACCCGCACCGGCACGACGCTCCCGCCAGACGTCATGCGCTCTCTCTTCCTCAGGCGGTTGATATCCAGCAAATCCTGCTGGTGTCAGATGCCCCATTGGAGCACCTTGCCCTAAAAGCCGACGCGATGCTCGCAGCTAGGGCACCCACACCGTCAAAAGCGACAGTGTCTGCCGCAACCACCACCTCCGCCGTGACGTTGGGATCCCTTGCAGCTCACGTCGCCACACTATCCGAGGCTGTGCAGAAGATATCTACACAGGAACGCTCTCGCTGTCGCACCCCTTCGCCGCCACACAGTGACCGGGACTTCAGGCGATCTCTACCGCCTAACCGCCTGCCTCGCTTCCGCGCTCCTGCACCGCCGCTCAAAGATTGGAGGGTACCGCGGAAACTGGGTGCGCCTGTCTTTCGCGGACCTCGGAGGCGTTTATTGTACGTCCGAGATGCCTCCTCCTGCCTACGTTTCCTCGTTGACACAGGGGCCGAGGTCAGCCTCCTCCCGGCCTCCCACAGAGATAAACGCTTCTCCTCCTCCCGCACTCTGGAAGCTGCCAACACATCGCCCATCAACACTTACGGCGAGCGTTCGAGGACCCTCTCGCTGGAAGGCGAGCCCGCCCAACGATTCCAGTGGATCTTCCTCGTCGCCGACGTCCCTCAACCCATCATCGGCGCCGACTTCTTGGCGCACTACGGTCTGACGGTTGATCTTCAAAGTATGGCCCTGATCCACCGAACCGGGGCCCGCACGCACGCTGCTCCGGCTCTGGTAAGTACCCCCCTAATATATACAGTGCTTCCCAGGACCTGCGCCTTCAAGAACATCCTGCGGGAATTCCGGGCCTTGACCAAGCCGATCAACCGGGCCACCCAACCACGGCACGAAGTCCGGCACCACATCGTCACCCACGGTCCCCCTGCCCACTCTCGCTGCCGTCCGCTCGCCCCCGACAGATGTCGCAGTGCCAGGGCTGTTCGACCATATGATGCAGTTGGGGATTATACGCCCTTCCAGCAGTCAATAGGCGGCCCCTCTGCATCTGGTGAAGAAGGATGGTGACTGGCGCCCGTACGGTGATTACCGTCACCTCAACACGATCACCGCCCCCGACAGATACCCCTGCCGCACCTGCACTCCTTCTCCCACGAGCTGTCTGGCTGTACGGTTTTTTCCAGGATCGACCTCGTGCGGGCCTTCCACCAAATCCCGATCGCTGTAGAGGACATCCCCAAGACGGCCGTGATCACACCTTTCGGCCTTTGAATTCCTCAGGATGTCCTTCGGTCTTCGGAACGCCGCCCAGACCTTCCAGCGATTCATAAACGACGTGACTCGCGGCCTTGAGGGCGTCTTCGCCTACATCGACGACATCCTCGGCGCCAGCATCTCAGAAGCAGACCACGCCCGCCATCTCCGCGCCCTCTTCGGCAGACTGCAAGACGCGGGCGTCGTTATCAACCCGGGAAAATGCCAGTTCGGTGTCGCTTCCCTCTCTTTCCTCGGCCACACCGTCACCCCCAAGACATCACCCCAGCGCAGGAGAAGGTCACCGCTATAAGGAAGTTCCCCAGGCCAGCGACGGAGCAGCTACGGAAATTCCTGGGCATGTTTAACTTCTACAGAAGGTTCGTCCCCAGGTGTGCCCAGCTCCTCAAGCCCCTCCACGCCCTGATCACACCTAACAGTGCCAGCAGAAATACCAGAATCGAGTGGATATCCCCGACTAACGAAGCCTTCCAAGCCTGCAAAGAAGCCCTTGCCGCTGCCACCCTGCTTAACCATCCGCTGCCCGAGGCTCCCCTCAGCATAGCGGTCGACGCCTCCGACACTGCCATCGGTGCGGTCCTCCAGCAACGCCAGGGTAAGCAATGGCAACCCCTTGCCTTCTTTTCGCAGACCCTGTCGAAACGCCAGTCACGGTACATGCCTTCGGGAGGGAGCTCCTGGCAGCATACTCCGCGGTGAGGCATTTCCAGCCGTCTGTGGAGGCTAAGGAATTCCACATCCTGACGGACCACAAACCCCTCACCTTCGCCTTACACTCGAGGACCCGCCGCCAATCCCCTCGCGAGGAGCGCCACCTGGACTTCATTTCCCAGTTCACGACGGACATCCGGCACATTCGGGGGCTCGGACAATGAGGCCGCCGATGCTCTGTCGAGGTGACCATATCTGCTGCGACTCTCGCCGACGATGCAGTGGACTACCATCTAGTAAGCAGAGAGCAACGCCATAACGTCCTTGACTCCACTCCTAGAGGGCCAGACTTCCCTCTACCTTGAGAGAGTCAAAATCCCGAACTCCTGCGACGACCTTCTCTGCGATGTCTCCCTCGGCTACCCTCGCCCATACATCCCGCCTTCCCTCCGCCGGCGATTCTTCGATGCCTACCACCAGCATCGCAGCAACCGGGCCACCCAACACATCATCCGCAGCAAGGTCGTCTGGCCCGCCATCAACAAGGACGTTCGGCAGTGGTGTCGTTCCTGTATCGAATGCCAAAGAAACAAGATCCACAGGCACACCAAATCCCCCCTCCAGCCCTTTCCTATTCCAGACAGTAGGTTCCAACACGTCCACATAGACATAGTGGGACCCCTGCCCATGGACGACGGCTACAGCTACATCCTGACGATGATCGACCACTTCACCAGATGGCCCGAGGCTACGCCCATCCGCGACATCACCGCAGCGACAGTCGCCAAGACCTTCTTCAATACCTGGATCTCCCGCTTCGGCACCCCGGAAACCGTCACTACAGACCGCGGCGCCCAGTTCGAGTCCGGACTTTGGCGTCACCTAATGATCCTGCTCAGGTCCAAAAGAATCAGGACGACTGCCTACCACCCCTGTGCCAACGGCATGGTCGAGCGACTCCACCAGCATATGAAGCAGGCCCTAACATCCTTCTCCCCTAACAGGAGATGGGTCGACCAACTTCCTCATGTCCTCCTCAACATCCGGACGTCGTTCAAAGAGGACCTGCAGTGCACCAGCGCAGAAATGGTCTTCGGGACAACGCTCGCCCTCCCTGCAGATTTCCTTGTCACAGCCAGCAACTTCGAACCCGGGACCTTCGGCAAACAACTCTGCGAACGAATGGCCCGGGTACGCAGCCGACCGACGAGACCCACCCGACAGCAGTACATATACATGCCTGCAGGACTCCAGGATTGCTCTCACGCCTTCGTGAGAAAACATCCCAGACCTCCTCTCTGTCCTCCGTATGAGGGTCCATTCCCGGTCATCCGAAGAGGCGACAAGACGATTACCATCCGCCGCCCAAAGGGAGAAGACACCGTGACCATCGACCGCGCCAAACCCGCACACCTGCAGCAGCCCTTCAGGATCGCCAGAGTCCGTTTCGCGACCGCGAAACTAGAGGGGGAGTGCTGTAGCGGTTCCTGATTGGCCATCAATCTAGAACCGCACCTGACCTGTAATTGGCCGACCCCTGCTTCGGGACCGCCCTAATCGGCCGAGCTAACATCGCCGGTCAGGTACTTAAGCCGCCGGACCTGAGGTGGAATTATCATTCGCCACACGACTGCTGACCTGACATTACTTGTGCTTAGCTCATTAACAATAAAGAGATAAAATCCAGTTTGGTTTCTTAACCTCTACAATACAATGTACTTAATTAGAAGTTGAACAATAATAAACCTAGGTAAATAAAACCTGACTTATCAGATAATATATCCCAGATCTCTCAGATTTGAGACACGCAATTAACATAGTAAATCACAGACATTATACATAATTTACTATCCATTGTAACTAGAAATATGCATAATATCAATCAAATCATTAAATTACTATCTAATTTCACTCCATACAAACAAAGAGTATCAGGTTAGTGGGTAAGCTGGTTCTCTATTTTCCACAAGTTGCTTATTTCAATATATGTGCAGAAAGGTTTAAGGAATGGAACAATTGTGAATTTAGAGCATTATTAACCATAAAATATATATTTTTTAAATCTAAGGACAAACAGCTGCGTAGTAAGGATGAGAATATAGAACTGCGTCAATGGAAGTAATGAGAAGGAACGGTTGTCTACCAAACTAGATCTACTGTCTAAAAGAAAAAAATATTTAGGATAACCTTAGGACTTTTTTACGAAATGAAATAATCAATATTGGAAAAGGAATGATTTGTTAGTTCAACCAATTCTAGAGTATTTGGTTGGTCTTTTAAACTTATAATTAGTATTCCTAAATGAGAAACCATGTTCTTCAGTGGGTATGAAAAGGTTATGGGATGTTTTCCTAATGTAAGTAACATTACAGCTAATGTGCGATAATTTATCAACAATTCAAGAACGTCAAGTTTGTGAATTCTGTCTAAAAATTTGAGTGAATTAGCAATGGCAAGAGGTGTTGTATATGGATGACCTTAGAAGAATTTATTTAAATTTAGTTTGATAGTCCTCTCTCAAACTTGTAAATAATAGTCCCTATGTAATCTTTACGTACAATTAAAAGGGATGAAATGAACAATAGGTTTATTAAAGGCTTCTTAAAGTTACTTGGTGAACTTGACGGAAAAATTGTTTTCTCTCACTATATTCCTAATAAAGTCAACTTCTTTAGGGAAAATCAAATGGTCCTTGGAAATATGATGCATATATATATATATATATATATATATATATATATATATATATATATATATATATATATATATATATATATATATATATATATATATATATATATATATATATATATATATATATATATATATATATATATATATATATATATATATATATATATATATATATATATATATATATATATATATATACTATATATATATATAACACACACACACACACACACACACACACACACATATATATATATATATATATATATATATATATATATATATATATATATATATATATATATATATATATATATATATATATATATATATATATATATATATATATATATATATATATATATATATATATATATATATATATTATATATATATATATATATATACTATATATATATATATATATATATATATATATATATATATATATATATATTATATATATATATATATATATATATATGATGGATTCTCTTGTCGTACGACAGATGAGTAGGCAGACAAGTCAATTGCCGAGGTGGGTCTTCATATGGAAATGAAGACCAATTCGTGACACACAAAATTGGCCACAGAAGCTGCATGGGAAGGAGTCCACAGAAGCAGAGCACTGTTTCCTCCTCTCCTTCTTTGTCTTAATTTGTGCTTGTGCACACTGGTGTCTCCAAAAGCTCTGTCACAGGCAGTTCACGTCAAAGTTGCACCTCTTGAGATTCACCTTCAGAGTGTCTTTGTACCTCTTGAAGGGTCTTCCCTGGTCGCGGTGCCCTTCCTTCAGCTGTCCATACAGCAGCATCTTCGGAATTCTACTATCCTCCATTCGGATGACGTGTCCTGTCCATCTCAGTTGGCACTTAATGATCAAGCACTCAATGCTAGGGAGGTCACACTTCTCTAAGACCTGAAGGTTGGACACTCTGTCCTGCCACTTGATGTTACAGATCTTCCGCAGACATCGTTGGTGAAATTGCTCTAGTTGCTTGATGTGCCGGCGGTCCATGTCTCGCAGCAATACAGAAGTGTGCTCAAGACCACAGCTCTGTTCACGGAAATCTTAGTGGAGAGGCGAATGCCACGGTCTTGCCAAAGCCTCTTTGTCAGCTGGCCGCTGGCTGCTCGCCTTTCCAATGCGCAGCATCACCTCACTCCCAGGGATCCACTGCTCATGATGGTGCTACCCAGGTAGCAGAAATTATCCACAGTCTTGATTTCTGTATTACTGATGATAATGGAAAGAGGTGGTGGTGCATTGGCAGCCTGTGATGATGAGGGCTGGAACATGGCTTCGGTTTTTCCGAGGCTGATCGTCAATCCGAATCGTCTACAGGTAACTGCAAACGAATCTGTTATGTACTGCATGTCTCCATGGGAGTGTGCAACCAGTGCACAGTCATCAGCAAATAGAAAATCCCGTAGTATGGCCTCGAACACTCTAGTCTTAGCTTTGAGTCTTTGCAGGTTGAAAAGCTTCCCATCAGTACGAAATCGGATATATACTCCTCTGTTGCATTTGTGGAAGGCATCGAGCAGCATTGCTGCAAACAGGATGGAGAACAAAGTCGGGGCAAGAACGCAGCCCTGCTTCACTCCATTTCTCACTTGGAATGGATCCGAGGTATCACCATTTGCTTGGACTCTGGCTTGCATGCCGTTGTGAAAGGAGGCGATCAGCTCTGTCAGCTTATCTGGACATCCAAACTTTTGCAGAATCTTCCATAGACCGTTCCGTTTCACGGTATCGATGGCCTTGGTGAGGTCTACAAACACCAAGTGGAGCTCTTGATTCTGCTCGCGGCATTTTTCCTGTGACTGACGGACAGCAAAAACCATGTCACTGGTGCCTCTGCCTGCACGAAATCCGCACTGGGATTCAGGGATAATGGAATCAGCAATATGTGTCATGAGTCTATTTAGGATGACCCTGGCAAGATGCGATGCAAAGAAGTGATATCCCACGGGGATTATCACAGGATGTCTTGTCTCCTTTCCTTTTATAGATGTGCACTATAGATGCATCTTTGAAACCTTGTGGGACTTGCCCTACTTCCTATATGG
>NW_020869837.1:27500-33450 GCF_003789085.1 Penaeus vannamei | reverse complement strand
TCCCTCCCTTTCTCTCTCTCCTCTCCCACCGTCTCTCCCCCTCCCCTCCCTCTTCCTTCCCTCCCATCTACCCACAAACCAACCTCCCTCCTTCCCTACCTGTCCTACCCATCCCTCTCCTACCCGCCCTCCCTCCTCGACTCCCCCACACCCTACCCTCCCTCCCTCCCTCCCTCACACCCTACTCATCCCTCTCCTACCCACCCTCCCTCCTTCACTCCCTCATTCTCCCCCATTCCCTATCTCTTCTACCCATCCCTCTCCTACCCACCCTCCCTCCCTTACTTCCTCCTTCTCTCCCTCACACCCTCCCTCACTCTTTCACTCCCTCACACCCTCCTCACTCCCCCACACCTACCCACCCTCCCTCCCTTACTTCCTCCTTCTCTCCTCACATCCTCCCTCACTCCTTCACTCCCTACCCACCCATCCTCCTCACTCCCCACACCCTACCCACCATCCCTCCCTCACTCCCACACCCCTACCCACCCTCCTCCCTTCCTTCCCCCTTCTCTCCCTCATTCCCTACCCACCCTCCCTCACTCCCTCACACCCTCCTTCTCTCCTTCACTCCCTACCCACCCTCCCTCCCTCCCTCCCCCACACCCACTACCCACCCCCATCGAACAAGACCTCCAGCTCCTCTCACATCCCCCAGGACCTCCCCCAGATTCTTCGCGAAAGGAGCCACTCCGCCCCCAGGAGACCGAAGGACACCACAGCCCCCACGACGAGCACCAGGAAGGACGTCACCACCGTCAGGAACTCCAAGGACGCGGTCTCCAGGGCGCCGCAGTCGTTGGTGGTCACTTTGACCTCCAGCCAGAACTTGGAGAGGAGGCCAGACGAACCGAGGTCAAGGATGCTGTGGAAGAAGATGGGGATGAGTGAAGAGGAGACGGAAGGAGGGAGAGAGGGAAGGAGGGATGGAGGGAAGGAGAAGGAAAGAGGGTGAGTGAAGAGGAGACGGAAGGAGGGAGAGGGAGAGAGGGAAGGAGGGAAGGAGAGGGAAAAAGGGTGAGTGAAGAGGAGACGGAAGAAGGGAGAGGGAGAGAGGGAAGGAGAAGGAAAGAGGAGAGAGGGAAGAAGAAGGAAGAGGAGAGGGAGAGGGGGAAGGAGGGAAGGAGAAGGAAAGAAGGAGAGGGAGACAGGGAAGGAGAAGGAAGAAGGGAGAGGGAGAGAGGGAAGGAGGGAAGAGGAAGGAAAGAAGGAGAGGAAGAGAAGGAAAGAGGAGAAAGGAGAGAGAGGGAAGATGGGAGAAGGAGAAAGGGACGGAGGGAGAGGGAAGGAGGGAAGGAGATGGAAAGAGGGAGAGGGGAGAGGAAGGAGAAGGAAAGAGGGAGAGAGGAAGGAGAGGAAGAGGAGAGGTAGAGAGGGAAGGAGAAGGAAAGAGGGAGAGGGAGAGAGAAAAAAGAAAAAAGAGAAAAAAAATAGAATAAAACCCACAGCAAACACCCAAACACCACACACAGACCAACTCACACATTGTTGAAGAGGGGCGCGAGGGGAGAACCCTTCGCCAACACGAAGGAGGCGCGATCAGTGAAGTACTTCTGAGGGAGAAGGTAGCTCTCGCAGTCCCCCTGGTAGTTCAACGTGTGGAAAAGTTCCCACACAAGAAAGGCATATCTCTCGCGGTAGATTCGTCGCATCCCTTCTTCTGTTGAACCGACGGTGTCCTCGGCTTTGAGGCTTTGGTAGATCGACCGGTAGATGGGCGTGGTCGAGCTCTGGAGGAGGAGGGGGGGTAGTAGTGGTGGTGGTGGTGGTGGGTGAGGAGGAGGAAGAGAAGGGGGGGGAGGCGGAGGAGAAGGAGGAGGTGTGGTGATGAAGATCAGGGTAATGGTGATGATGATGATGATAATGATAATGGTGGTGGTGATGATGATGATGTGGATGTGGATAATGAGGAGGAGGAGGAGAATAATGAAGAGAACGATGATAACAATGAAAGAAATGATAATGGTGATGATCATGCTAATAAATAATGAGGAGAATACCAACCAAAGTGACGTCCACCCCCCCCCCCCCCCAAACACCCACCCTCAACCCATCCACCAGACCTGAAAGATGCCATCCAGTGCCGTCTCCTGCTCGATGCCAAAGGTCACCGAGGGTCCCTGTGGATGTCCTCCAGGCCCTCGTGGGGGGGGGGCTTGCCAAAGGTCACCGAGGGGTCCCTGTGGATGTCCTCCAGGCCCTCGTGGGGGGGGGGGGGAGGGAGGGCTTGCCAAAGGTCACCGAGGGTCCCTGTGGATGTCCTCCAGGCCCTCGTGGGGGGGGGGGAGGGCTTGCCAAAGGTCACCGAGGGGTCCCTGTGGATGTCCTCCAGGCCCTCGTGGGGGGGGGAGGTTGACGGCCAGGTCAGTCACGAGGTTGCTGGTGTAGAAGGCCAGGACCACACTGCAGGAGGAGGACGCTGACCATCAGGACGCGGCCGGCGGGGGAGCGGAATTCCAGGATCGAGCCTGAGGGAGGGGGGTGGGGGGAAAGGGGAGGGGGGATCGGTGTTTTTTTTTTGTTTGTTTTTAATTGGTTATCGTTTATTTGTTTATTTGTATTTTCTCAAATAACCTCACTTCCCCCAACAACCTCACTCCCTCAAACAACCTCACCTTCCTCCAACAACCTCACTCCCCCCAACAACCTCCCTTCCCTTCCCTCCCCAACAACCTCCCTCCCTCAAACCCCTCACCCACCTTGTCCGAACATGATCCCCAGCACCGTGAACGCAGACCAGGACGGCGAGAGCTCCTCCTCCCGACGAGACAGACGGAGGACGAGGAAGACGAGGACCGCCAGAACCACCGTCAGCGCCGCCGTCACCAGCCAAGCGTCCCCCTCGAACTGCTTGGTGTAGACTGTCCACATGTAGTCCGAGTTGGAGGGACGTTTCAGGGGGATTCTGTAGCTGTTATTTTGTTTTTGTTTTTTATTATAATCATTAAAGTCACTTTACTACAGTCATTTTACATGTGATTACCCTAATCATTATAATCACTTCAAATTCAAAATATCCACATCATCATCCATCATTATATCATAACAACACTCTACACAAATAAACAAACAACATATAAACAATTTCTTAAACCCTTAGCCATATTTCCTGAAGTTATCCCTGACCTTATTAACATGATCCTGTAGGAACAATCACACTACATAGAACAAAGAAACAAAATCCAACATATACACGATTTCTTTAACCCTTAACCCTATATCCTGAAATTAACCCCGGCCTTATTCACACGATCCTGTAGGAACCATCATACTACATAAACAAAATTCCTATCAACACATACACGATTTTTTTTTGTAATGACTTACCCGGACTATCAACACACACGATTTTTTTAATGACTTATCCGGACTATCAACACATACACGATTTTTTCTTAATGACTTACCCGGACTACCAACACATACACGATTTTTTTTTTAATGACTTACCCAGACTACCAACACATACACGATTTTTTAATGACTTATCCGGACTATCAACACACGATTTTTTTCAATGACTTACCCGGACTACCAACATATACACGATTTTTTTTAATGACTTACCCAGACTACCAACACATACACGATTTTTTTAATGACTTATCCGGACTATCAACACACGATTTTTTTCAATGACTTACCCGGACTACCAACACACACGATTTTTTTAATGACTTACGCGGACTATCAACACACACGATTTTTTTTAATGACTTACCCGGACTATCAACACACACGATTTCTTTTTTCATGTCACGTACGACTTACCCGGAAACTGCGACGCTGACGAGAAAATCGACGACGGTGCTTCGCTGTTGAGAAATGGTGAGTGAAGCGATGGCGTTGTCCGCTTCACCTCTCGCGACCTCGCCGACCAGTCCTGACCACTCTCCTTGGGTCACGGCATCCCACTGGCCGTCGCGGACCTCATGGCAGGTGTAGCTGTGGGCGAGAGGGAACGGGAGGGGTTTTTGAGTGTCTTTTCCCACAGATATCATTTTTCATTTTAGATTAATATGATTATTATCGTATCAATAACAATAATAATAAAAACAACAAAAATAATATTGAAAACAATAATATCAATATTGAAAACAATAATATCAATACTGAAAACAATAACAACAAAACTAAAGAAAAGCACAATAAAGCCGTAAAAATAATAAAAATAATATATCATAACATCCCCCCCCAAAAATCAACTTACGAGTCATCAGTCACAAGGTATAAATTTCGATCCGACTCACGTGAAATTGGTGATTTCTTTAAAACATGTCGAAGATTTTCCCCATAACACCACCTACATGCACGGTACCGTTGGCTTGGCGGGTGATAATGGACAGAGGTTTGTACTGGAGAAAGAAGTGGGTATTAAGACGTTGGTAAAGAATGGCACGGGAAGTAAGAAGTGCGAGTGAAAGATGGTAATGTGGCATGAGGTTCTGACTGAAATGAATTGAAATGATGCCAAGATGGAATGAGGTTTTGACTGAAATGTGTTGAAATGATGCCGAAATGGAATGAGGTTCTGACTGAAACGCGTTGAAATGAAATATGGTAATAAGTTCACATGATAGGGCTTCCGTGAAAGATCTGATGAGATGAGGTTTTTCAGTGAAATTTGTTCAGGTAAAATGAAGTTTTCCCTGAAATATGTTGATATGGAATGAGGTTCCATTCAAATACGTTGAAATGATATGAGGATTTCACTGAAATAATTAAAGATGGAATGAGTTTTTTCGTGAAATTTGTTCATATGAAATGAGGATCTGGCTTCAATCTGTTAACATCAAGTCAAGTTTTTAATTGATCATATTGAGATGAATTTTTTTTTTTTTACAGAAATATGCTAACGAAAATGAATTTATTGTAAATCACTTAATTGGTTTCAAAGAAGACTTAGATTCAGTATTGTTACCGTCATTATCATTATCATCAGTCACCACCATATATCACCATATATCAAGAAAATAATGCTTACATCGATGAAAATAATCGCCAAACACCATAACAAAAAATAACAGAAAACAAAAACAAATACAAAAACACACCGATGCAAATAATTGCCAAACACAATAACAAAAAATAACAGAAAACAAAAACAAATACAAAAACACACCGATGCAAATAATCGCCAAACACAATAACAAAAAATAACAGAAAACAAAAACAAATACAAAAATCTTACACCGATGCTAGTGCACGTGATAGGCAGTCCAGTCAGGTCCGACCTCCGGAACATGGGGTCGTCAACAGGTCCCTCCAGAACCCCATGATTCAGAACCTTCACACTCACACCAACACCCGCGGGTATGGCAACCCCCCAGGAGGCTGGAGGTGCAGAGCCATGTCTCCTGAAGGCCCCGGAGTCGTCACTGGAGTCGTCGTTTGGATCTTGGGTCGCGAGGGTCCAGCGACCTACGGGAGTCAGGTGCTGGTCGAAATTCTCGCCGATTTGCTAGACCTCCCACAGGGTCGCTGAGTCGTCCCTGTCGCTGAAGTTAGCGATTTTGACCTGCGGGGAATGTCTGTGTTGTATCTTATGTTATTTGGCTGTCTGTTTGTCTAGCTATCTGTGGATATCCGTCTATTTGTCTGTTTATTTATCTATCATTACGTTTTTATGTGAGTGTGAGTGTGTGCGTGTGCGTGTGCGTGTGTGTGTGTGTGTGTGTGTGTGTGGGTGTAAATATATCTGTTTCATGAAATTTGTATTGATAAATAATTTGATTATCCATTCCGTATAAAACTGTCCGTATGATTCAAGTTTTAGTACAGTGTATAGTCTTGTTTTTATTATTATATTATCATTATTATTATTATTACATTTATGAACTCGGACATCTCAGAACTTACAAAATACGAACTTAAATTCAAAATGAAAATAAGAAAAGTTATCTTAATGTTTTGAGTTTCATTTATTTCAGTAACTGTTAAAAGAACTTGA
>NW_020869837.1:17500-20000 GCF_003789085.1 Penaeus vannamei | reverse complement strand
CTCTCTCTGCCTCTCTCTCTCTCTCTCTCTGCCTGCCTCTCTCTCTCTCTGCCTGCCTTTCTCTCTCTCTCTGGCCTCTCTCTCTCTCTCTGCCTGCCTCTCTCTCTCTCTCTGCCTGCTCTCTCTCTCTCTCTGCCTGCCTCTCTCTCTCTCTCCTGCCTTCTCTCTCTCTCTCCTCCTCTCTCTCTCTCTCCTCTCTCTCTCTCTCTGCCTGCCTCTCTCTCTCTCTGCCTCCTCTCTCTCTCTCTCTGCTGCCTCTCTCTCTCTCTCTGCCTTCTCTCTCTCTCTCTCCTGCCTCTCTCTCTCTCTGCCTGCCTCCTCTCTCTCTGCTGCCTCTCTCTCTCTCTCTGCCTGCCTCTCTCTCTCTCTCTGCTGCCTCTCTCTCTCTCTCTCTTCTCTCTCTCTCTCTGCCTGCCTCTCTCTCTCTCTCTCTCCTCTCTCTCTCTCTCTGCCTCTCTCTCTCTCTCTCCTGCTCTCTCTCTCTCTGCTCCTCTCTCTCTCTCTGCTGCCTCTCTCTCTCTCTCTGCCTGCCTCTCTCTCTCTCTCTTGCCTCTCTCTCTCTCTCTCTCTCTCTGCCTGCCTCTCTCTCTCTCTCTCTCTCTCTCTCTCTCTCTGCCTGCCTCTCTCTCTCTCTCTGCTCTCTCTCTCTCTCTGCCTCTCTCTCTCTCTCTCCTGCCTCTCTCTCTCTGCCTCCTCTCTCTCTCTCTCTGCCTGCCTCTCTCCTCTCTCTCCTCTCTCTCTCTCTCTCTCCTCTCTCTCTCTCTCTGCCTGCCTGCCTCCTCTCTCTCTCTCTCTGCCTCTGCCTGCCTCTCTCTCTCTCTCTCTGCCTGCCTGCCTCTCTCTCTCTCTCTCCTGCCTCCTCTCTCTCTCTCTCCTGCCTGCCTCTCTCTCTCTCTCTCCTCTCTCTCTACCTCTCTCTCTCTCTGCCTGCCTGCCTGCCTCCTCCTCTCTCTCTCTCTCTGCTTGCCTTCTCTCTCTGCCTGCTCCTCTCTCTCTCTCTCTGCCTGCCTGCCTGCCTCTCTCTCTCTCTCTGCCTGCCTGCCTCTCTCTCTCTCTCTGCCTGCCTGCCTCTCTATCTCTGCCTGCCTGCCTCTCTCTCTCTCACCTGCCTCTCTCTCTCTGCCTGCCTGCCTCTCTCTCTCTCTCTTTGCCTGCCTGCCTCTCTCTCTCTACCCCCCCCCCTCTCTCTCTCTTCCTCTCCCTCTCTCTCTTTCTAACCCCTCCCCCACCCCCTTTCTCTCTCTCAGTAGATACGAAAGAGCGTTAATCACAGAAAGTGACAAAAGGGTGTAATACCATTCCTGAACTGCAATAATATTCGTGTTCATATGATGTGTGCGTGTGTGTGTGTGTGTGTCTGCCTGTCCGTATGTCGGTCTGTCCTCCCTCGCCTTCACTCTCTCTCCCTGCTTTTTATCTCCCCCTCTCCCTATCTCGCTCAAATTTAACCAGGAGACTCAAATTTCGTTTTCTCACATAAACTTGATCGTAAATCAGTTTAATCCAGGATAGTTTACATTAGCTGGAATTTGGTGAGGTTAGGTTAGGTAATAGGGAAGCACGACGCCATATAGAGTAACGTAAAGAGCTTATGTTTTTTTTTCGATATAAAATAAGACATATATACATAATATATATATATATATATATATATATATATATATATATATATTATATATATATATATATATATGTCTTATTTTATATCGAAAAAAACCTATAAGCTCTTTACCGGATCCTTAAAAGGAACTCACCATGCGTCATTAGTTAATAATTCTGTTGTTAGTGGCGATCGATCACACGCCCTCGCGCTGGACGAGCACCGCCCCCTTGCGCCCCCTCCCTCCCCTCTCACCCTCTCCCTCCCTCCCTCCTCCCTACCCTCATTCCCTCAGTCACGGGCAAGAAGCCGGCTCCCATCTGGACCATCCCGTTCAATGTTTCGGCAGCCGACATGGGCGCTGCGGGTCGGCTGCTCGCTGATGAGATCTCTCGATAACCTAAGTTACCTCATCCTTTTGAGATGTAATCTTACTTTTGTCTCAATAAACGTGTCAAAGTCAAAGTCAAAAGTCTCGGGCTCTGTTCAGGGCTCTTCCGCTGGGTCCACCCGGGACCCGGCGGACGGTGACCTGTATTTGAAGTGCAGGCTAGCCAGGAGTCACCGAAGAGCCCGAGAAGGAGACCCAGGATGTCGCCGAAGAGCCCGAGAAGGAGACCCAGCGAGCCCGACCCCCCAGGATGTCGCCGAGAGCCCCCGAGAAGGAGAGGAAGAGCCCGAGGAGACCCCCGAGCCTGAGAAGGAGACCCAGGATGTCGCCGAAGAGCCTGAGAAGGAGACCCAGGATGTCGCCGAAGAGCCCGAGAAGAAGACCCAGGAAGTCACCCTCGAGCCCGAGAAGGAGACCCAGGAAGTCGCCCTCGAGCCCGAGAAGGAGACCAGGAAGTCGCCAGCCCGAGAAGGAGACCCAGGTAGTCGCCGAAGAGCTCGAGAAGGAGA
>NW_020869837.1:2500-5000 GCF_003789085.1 Penaeus vannamei | reverse complement strand
CAGCACCGACTACTCCGTACATCAGATAATGACAATGCCACTTTTCAACGACTCGAGGTTCAGCTGGGAGTAGGGCGATTCGTCTCTGCAATGTCTATTCTGCCCCAGGAAGGATGAACATTGATGCTCTCCCTTCTCCTATGGACCATAGCATAATATATATGGGTGCTTTTAACGCTCGGCATTCTGCTTTAGGTGGACGTTCTAATACTGTCAGCTACAGTGGCACACAAGTTACGAAGTTCATACAGCACAACCACCTAACTCGCTGGGATACAGGAGGTGCCACGCATTCTGGAGGAGGCACCTTTGACCACATACTTACCTATGGATGCAGCATCTCAGGTCAAGTGCTCATCTATGCATTTCTCTTTTCTCTGATCACCTTGCCCTCAGCCTTCAGTACTCGATCCCTACAGTGCATTCATCTGCCTATCAGCGCACCTGTATCAGTGTCCCTCCAAAGTACTGCTCTAACTATATTTCCTACATAACTGGTCTCTTCTTCAAGCTTGATCTCGGTTCTCCTGAGAAGTTATACTCGTCTCTTGTATCTTTAACGCATGAATTTTATAACCACTATGTTCGCAGACCAAACATTAAGCGCCAGTTTGGAGCTCATGATTGGACACTTGACAGACGCATCAAGGCAGCAGAGAGACAGCCTTGTCTATCAGAGGGATCCAACTCCAGACAACCTGAAGCAATACCAGACGTCCAGCAGTACCTTTGTTGCCTTACAACAATGTGTTCATCGTGATGCCTGGCATGATTTCACGAATACCATCAATCATCAGACCAGTGTGGGGTCCATGTGGCGACTTATCAGGAAGGCTTTAAAGAAAAAGACCCCAAGTGCACTCCATCACAGTCTAGTTCAGTATGCACAAGATCTTGTTAAAGGCCTGGTCGCAGCAAGCCAGTGTTCAAAGCCTTCCTTCATATGTACAAGAGGTGCTCTCCTCTCAGAAAATTCGCCGTGCTCTACGCCTGTCAGCAGCCCCTGCTAAAGAAAGATGAGGAGGAAGACATTCCAATAACAAAGGATGAACTTTGCTATGCTCTTGTTAGGCGTAAGGCAACAGCTCCAGGTGATGATGGGATCACATACTCTGCCTTACGCCTCCTCCTGAAAGTCCCTGGTGATCCCCTCTTACAGCTTTACAACCTCTGCCTCAGACATGGATATGTGCCACAAGACTGGACAAAGAGGCTAATTGTACCTGTTCCTAAGCATGGCACTGACAAGTTTATACCAATATCCCTTACATCTTGTTTCTGTAAAGTGCTGGAACGGGGTCCTCCTGAATCGCCTTATGTATCGCCTTCAGGATAAACTCTCACCCAGTTTATATGGTTTCTTGCCACAGTGCAGCACACACCACTGTCTATTGGAGCTATACACCCGCCTCTCCTCTACAAGTCTTGTGCATTCGTGGACCTGAAAAGCGCCTTTGACATTGCAAATCCAGATGTGATCCTCGACCAACTTGTGGACTTTGGTATTTGTGGAAACCTATTGCGATGGATACGAGGATACCTAAGCAATAGATCATCCTATGTCCTCTTTGAGGGTGCCTGCAGCACACCCAAGTGCTTTGGTCTTGGGACTCCACAGGGAGGAGTCCTTAGTCCATTTCTTTTCAATATCCTTATGCACCGCCTCATCTCCCAAGCTCCCTGACATCCCAGGGACAACAATAACATGCTATGCTGATGACATCTCACTCCAACTCCCAGAAGATTTGCAGCATTTCTTACATTCATTTTACGAGTCGTCCTCTTCATGTGGCCTTGTCATCTCTCCTGAAAAAGCAGGATCTTCACTCCACAAAACCCACGAACACTGGCTGAATTTTCAGTGGGCCCCAGCATTATACCATTCTGCACACAGCATATTTATTTGGGCTCTCCAGTTCGAGTCCTTCCCACCACCCGGCACGTCAGCGTGTTTATCCCATTGTTCAGGAATTGTTAACACGGTTGTACCGGCGCCTTGAACCCCTCCGCTGGTTAACCAACGATGCTGGGAGTCTCCATTCCTGTGGCCAGAAATATCTATACTGCATTTATCCGTTCAGTAGTTGATTACCTATCTCCAGCTCTTAGTCAACTCTCCAGGACAGTGCTGGATCCGCTTGAAAATTTTCAAAATAAAATAATGCGCTGCATTCTAGGATGCCCAATCATTCACCTTCCCCTTTCCTCTCCCTCTCTTCCGCCCTCCGCCGCCCTAGAACAAAGACCTGAATCAGTAAGAATCGGTCCCGACATCACCGGGAGTGAAATACAGACCCAAAAAATGGCGGAGATAGGAAACCTTCGATAATCAGAGGAAATCATGCTCCGTATTTCGCGCCGCTGCTACTAGGATTGTTAATATGCAGCAAGAACTTCATCTCCCTCCTTTAGTAGAACGAATCTATGCCAATGTAACATGCTTTACTGTTAAGTGTCTCCGCTCCCCCAATCTTGCTCCACATTATGCAGGCATCATCAG
>NW_020869836.1:105233-110233 GCF_003789085.1 Penaeus vannamei | reverse complement strand
CAGTAGAGATTTGGTAACAAAAATAATAACTTTGAGATTCCCATAACTGTCTATATATCTCCTATATCTATGTATTTTTATATCCATGTAGGTACCTATATCTAAAACCTATAAAAATGTATGCACATATGTAAGTATGTAATGTATGTATTTAGTACAATATCTCTATCTCTCTCTGTCTTTGTCTCTGTCTGTGTCTTTGTCTCTGTCTCTGTGTCTGTTCTCTCTCTCTCTCTCTAAATATATATATATATATATATATATATATATATATATATATATATATATTATATATATATATATATATATCAGCACATATACACCTAAAGATATCATCTCTATCTAGCTATCTATCTGTACCTACCAATCTACCCATAACTTGTGTTTATACAAACGATTAAACTTCCCCGCAAAGACATCAGAGAAGGCCGTGAAAGGTTCCCTCCTTCGCCGCTTCTTCAAGGGATCGAGGAGCTCACAGAAATGGAAGAGACCGACAACGAGCATCTTCAAGGGCAGATCAGAGCCCGAGAAGGAGCGTGTGTGTTGGAGGCCCCGGCATAAATAAGGCTTGGGTCCGTAGCTAATGCTAGTGGTAAGTGCGGTACATTTTTTTTTTTTTTTTTTAGCTTATGTCAGTGTATATGATTTTTTTTTTTTTTGTATTTGCTTTCGTTTGTGTGTGTTTATGTAAGATTGTTGAATTATACAGTTCCTTCTAAAACTTGGGTTTCTGGGTCTAAACGAGACTTTTGAATGATTCAAGAGGTATATCTTAAATCTGTATTGATATTTTACCCTATTTTAAAACATGGATTCTCAGAAAAACAACAACAAATATAATATCTGCATTTTAAAATCACATTCACGAGTCGATATTAAAGCATAGACTCTGTATATCGGTTTACTATTGAAATTCCCTTTAAAATGTAAAACTAAAAGAAAAAGGTAAATCTAGATTCCTTCGCAGAAGTTTTTTTTCATTTTTTTATTTTTTTTTTTTCAAACAAGAACTAAAAACAACAACTTTATTAACGAAAATTAAACTCGTTGTGCGTGTCCCTTTTTATCAAGCAAGAACTAACCGAAAATCTCTATTAAATCCACAATGGCAACCGACAACAGGTCAATTACATAACGAAAATTGTTAAACCTTCGCTAAATTTATATAATACATATAACGTTTTTTCGTGGTCTTTTCCTCCCTACAACGTAAACCAACGAGGGAGGCGCAGATTGGGGAAGGCCTATGTCCAACATCTAAGGTTTCGAAGGCTGAAAGATAAAGATAAAGATAAGATAGGATGCATCTGTGTTTTCGTAGATTTTGTTTGTTAGTAGAGTTAATTCGTGTTTGTCTGTTTAAACGAGTCTCGTTGGATAAGCTCGAGGGTTAAATACTAGAGCTAAGGCCAAAAAAAGTTATTTATAGAGATGTAAGATATATTTTTATATCTAAATTGATTGATACGAGAAGATGACTCTCGATGACGTAATTCGGTCTTTTAATTTCCAATTTAGACACCTTATGATAATAAAAAAAATAAAAAAATTAGTTAGTTTTAACATTGCTTCATCCAACATTCTACTGAAGTCACCGATTGCCTGTGCATGTGACGCCATAACGTTCACAAGGGGGTAAAAATAAGTCTTAAAACAAGCATCAAATGGTGGATAGAAGCAGCGTAAAAGACATCAAAGAACACTCAAAATGGCGCTGAAGCCAAAGAGAAAAAAGGAAATTTCGCTCTCTCTTTTCTCCTCTCTCCCTGTTATATATATATATATATATATATATATATATATATATATATATATATATATATTATATATATATATATATATATATATATATATATATATATATATATATATATATATATATATATATATATATATATATATATATATGTATATATATATATATATATATATATATATATATATATATATATATATATATATATATATATATATATATATATATATATATATATATTATATGTGTGTGTGTGTGTGTGTGTGTGTGTGTGTGTGTGTGTGTGTGTGTGTGTGTGTGTGTGTGTGTGTGTGTGTGTGTGTGTGTGTGTGTGTGTGTGTGTGTGTGTGTGTGTGTGTGTGTGTGTGTGTGTGTGTGTGTGTGTGTGTATTTCTTATGCCAGAAAACGTAATATCCATATACAGCACGAATGCACAAGAATTACGATAGAAAAGACAGACAGATAGACAGATAGGTATACAATGAATGGATAGATAGATAAGTAAGTAGATTGGTAGGATTTGAACGAAAAGCACAAAATTGAACTATATGATTTATGAGATGTATGGACGAAAGTTAAAGACTTTTTTCAAGCTTTCGCATAGTGTTAATATAAACTTTGAAGGATGAAACTTTAAAAATTGATGGTCATTATTTGGATTGAATGATTTGAAAATTAGGGCATTTTTAAGCAACTGGTGATTGCCCAAACCAATGAAAATTAAATTTATATAAAATCATCTGATTTACGGAAATTCTAATCGTTTTCAATCATAAGATAAAGTTTTATTTCTATAGGAAAAGTATTAGCAGTCCTTTTAATTACAATCACATTGTAATTCCTAATCTCTCGCAATGTTGGTCACGAAAAGTACTTTTTTTTTTTTTTTTTTTTTTTTGATTGGATACAGACCACACCGGAGGATTGGGCAATAAATGCGACAATCAACACATATCAGACTTTCTCTTTCCTAATCTTAATCCCAAATCACCCAACCAAACCGTCCCGGAATAGTGAGGCAAATTTCTTTCGTTTCATTATTTATTTTGATTTATTTTTTGTTATTATTATTATCATGATTTTTTTCTTTTCTTTATACTGGGAATCTCCTGACATTAACTTCATTTCTTACACCAATTCTTTCCAATTCCCAAACACATTAACCATTTTTTGCTTTCTTTACCGGAGTTGGTGGTCGTAAATCCGAAGAGGGTCGTTATAGTCGAAAATATAGGCAATTATGAAGGTATTTTGGATCTTATCGTTCATCCTATTTCTAATGTGTCCGAAGTACCAGTTGGTACTAAAGATGCAAATGGATCTTGAGCTATTTCTGTCTCATGTCTCATTCTTGTTTCTAATAAACCCATTTTTCTTTTCAAATTCGCTTCGAAGTTTTCTATTTGGTTCGAAGCGCTAAATACATATATTTTTTTCGAGCTGTATTTTGGGTTTCTGTTTAAGCTTTAAGGTTTATATTTGCTTCTTGACTTAATGCTTATATCTAGGGCTTAACTTTTTTTTCTTTGTTTTATATCTTTCTATACTTTACATTTGTTTCTAATCTTTATATTAGTCTAAGTTTTATAGTTCTCTAGGTTCCTTAGCTTTATTTTAATTCTTATTAATTCACATGTCCTTCTAGATCTGTATTTCTAAACTTTAAGTCTATTCATGAACTTTAAACGTGTTCCTAAGCTTTGTATCTGCTTCTACACTTGATTTCTGTTTACAATACATATACTCATTTCCAAGCTTAACACTTGCTTCCAACCTGAAGTCTATGTAAACTTTACATTAGTTTTAAGCTTGTTATTTGTTCCGGTGTATCGCATGAGAGAAATGTACATGGTACATACCACTATAAACGTTATCCTATATTAAATATATATAACAAACAAATACATAAAAATACTATCGGATTCCATTGCTCAGTAAGAATACAGTATTTATGTATTGACAAAATATATACATTGCTATATGTTGAAAGCACCAGTTAGTTTTTAGTGGTCACTGCAGTATTTTATACAGATTTCGGTTTTTCTTTTTATATGTTATTGTTTGTGTCTGGTTCCCTATCTTTCTGTCTATTCTTATCTATATTTCTTTCTCTCTCGTTCTCTCTCTCTCTCTCTCTCTCTCTCTCTCTCTCCTCTCTCTCTCTCTCTCTCTCTCTCTCTCTCTCTCTCTCTCTCTCTCTCTCTCTCTCTCTCTCTCCCTTACTCTATTATTCTCTCTCTTTCTCTCCCAATCCCGTTCATTTTTTTTTTTTTTTGGCAACAATGAAAAGAAACGAAACTTTGTTTCGATTTTATGGCGACCTTCCGTATGTAACTTCGCCGTTCCACGCAGCACTAGTACACATATGGAATGGAAAATGAGGGATAAAGAGTGACCAGAAGTTTCCGTCAATGGGAACTGGAATTTCTGATGTCCCCCACCCCCCCTCCCGTCCCCTCCCGTCCCTATCAAAGGCAGAAGCGAAACCTTTCACGGGATTCTTTGACGGTAGCCTTGGTAACGTCCTGGGTGTTGTCGCTTTCTCATTCTCTTTCGCTGTCTCTCTCTGTCGCTCTCTCTATCCACACACACACATACACTCATATATATATATATATATATATATATATATATATATATATATATATATATATATATATATATATATATATATATATATATATATATACATATATATATATATATATATATATATATACATACATACACACATATAGATAGATAGATAGATAGATAAATGTATACATTTATATATATGAATATACATACATACATATATATATATATATATATATATATATATATATATATATATATATATATATATACATATAGATAATGAATAGATACATAGATAGATAGATAGATAGATATAGTATAATAGATACACACACATCACACACACACACACACACACACACACACACAGAGAGAGAGAGAGAGAGAGGAGGAGAGAGAGAGAGAGAAGAGAGAGAGAGAGAGAGAGAGAGAGAAGAGAGAGAAAGAGAGAAAGAGAGAAAGAGAGAAAGAGAGAGAGAGAGAGAGAGAGAAGAAGAGAGAGAAGAAGAGATTGTAGTGAATGCAACCTTGCTTGCCAGTTACGGAATGACCTTGAGGGAGTCAACTTCCGCACAGCTGTTTTTGACAACGGGGCTTTTCGTGTCGGAGCGGCCGAGCGGTAAGACCCCTCCGAAGACACGGTGGTCCTGGTATAATATA
>NW_020869836.1:87733-92733 GCF_003789085.1 Penaeus vannamei | reverse complement strand
GTTGTAGAGGGTACTTTCGACCTTATGCTGCGTTCGGAACTGCTCGTCTATCTCTCTTGTCCAGGACCAGCAGGACGAGATGCGCCGCGTTCGGAACCTCCAAGACCCTTTCTGCCCAAGGAAGGAAGAAGGGATGCAGAAGGGGACGATGGGAAGGAAGAAGGAAGGCCTCCCTCTCTTTCCTTGTCTCCCCTTTCTCTCTCCCTCCCTGTCTCCTCCCCCCCTCCCTTCCCCTGCGGTGGGAAGGGAGAGAGGAGTGAGGGGAAGGAAGGAGGCCCTGAAGGAAAGACAGGCCCAGCGCCGGGAGGAGGGGGGTAGAGAAAGAGAGAGAGAGAGAGAAAAGAAGAGGGAGACAGAGAGAGGACGAGTCACGCCAAGAGCCAAGGGAAGGAAGGAAGAAGGGAGACAGAAGGAAGAGGATGATGAGAAGGGAGGAAGAAGGGAGACAGACTGTCTCTCCCTCCCTTCCCTCTCCCTCCCTCCCTCTCCTTCTCCCTCTCTCTTCCTGTCTCCCTCTCCCACTCTCCCTCTCCCTGTCTCCCTCCCTCCCCCCTCCCCCTGAGAAAGGAAAGCAAAGGCCGAGTCCCAAGGAGGAATTCCCACCCTTCCTTTCCTCGGTCCGCCTCTGCTCTCCTCTGGGTCGCTTTTCTGGCGCGGTGTGACTCGTCCTCTCTCTCTGGCGCTGGGCCTTTCCTCTTCTCTGGGCCCCTTCCCTCTTCTCCCCTGATTCCTCTCATTGCCAGTGCCTCTAACGTATCCTCTCATTGCCAGTGCCTCTATCCCTCTCATTGCCAGTGCCTCTAACGTGATCCCTCTCATTGCCAGTGCCAGTGCCTCTAACGTGCTAATACACAGCATATCTATATTACATGGGAGCTGATGAATCACTTGATGATCGTGACCTCGTGCTCGTTGTACGCATAATTGCTGCCGCCTTCCTCTGCTCTTTGTCTTCCCCTCCCCTCCCTCGCTTCCCTCTTCTCCCCTCTCCTATTTTATCCCTTTCTTCGCTTCTCCCTTCTCCCCTCCCCTCCTCTTTCCCCTCGCCTTCCTTCCCCCCTCCTTCGCATCTCTCTTCTCCTTCCCCCTCTCCTCTTTTATCCTCCCTCCTTCGTTTCCTCCCCCCCCCCCCCCATCTCCTCTTTTATCCCCTCCTTCACTTCCCTCTTCTCCCCTCTGTCTGGGTAGTTCTTTACAACTGTCTAGGTGTTTGTCTGACCGTCTGTCTCTTTGCTTTCCTCTTTTTTTTTCGTTTGTTTTCACTTAACTTTTCTTACTCTGATAAACTTCGGTTGCTCTCCTCCTTCCTTCTATTAGCCCATCCTCCTCTCTCCCTTTCTCCACCTGATCTCTCTCTCTCTCTCTCTCTCTCACCTTCCCCCTCCCCTCTCTCTTCCCTCCCTCCCCTCTTTAAGAAAATGACACACAGCAATAAGTAAATGGACATGAATTCCAAGAAAGAACGCTCCAGGTCGGGTTATCGCTCCACATAAACATTAGTAGGTATGTACATATAAATAATATTATATCAGGTACATTTATGTACCTAAAATAATATTATCTATATGTACATAACCTCTCTACTAATGTTTATGTGGAACACAGACTGAAGAAAGCAATCGGATTCAGTGGCTTTATATGTGTTGTCGCCTTTCTCTGCACACGGTGGTGCATGGAGGATGAGAAATAAATTGTAAGGATCAGATAGTAAGAAGAGAAAATTTAAAATATTTCGAAGGAGCTAAAACAGGTTTCCTTCAGCCGCCCACCACCCGACCTCCTTATCCCATGTCCATATGAATAGCAGCCATGGTACGTGCCCAACCTCTACGGTAAACTGCCCCAGGCCAATTGTAATAGAAGAAAAAATCATAACCTGGAAAAATTAATGAAGAAGAGTAAAAGCAATAAAGCCATGCTTTCCTTGGGGATTTCTAGCCTTATAGCAGTCTGTTCATTGTCTTACCTTACTTTTTCAGCGCTGAAGGCAAAGGCAGCTGCAGCACGTCGGAAGGACGAGTTGGAAGGTCAGTCCGACGACCTCAAGGACCGGATGGCAGCTGCTGCACGTCGGAAGGACGAGTTGGAGGGCCAGTCCGACGACCTCAAGGACCGGATGGCAGCTGCTGCACGTAGGACGAGTTGGAGGCCCAGTCCGACGACCTCAAGGACCGGATGGCAGCTGCTGCACGAAGGGAGGACGAGTTGGAGGCCCAGTCCGACGACTCAAGGACCGGATGGCAGCTGCTGCACGTAGGACGAGTTGGAGTCCGACGGCCTCAAGGACCGATGGCAGCTGCTGCACGTAGGAGGACGAGTTGGAGGGTCAGTCCGACGGCTCAAGGACCGATGGCAGCTGCTGCACGTAGAGAGGACGAGTTGGAGGCCCAGTCCGACGCCTCAAGGACCGGATGGCAGCTGCTGCACGTAGGGAGGACGAGTTGGAGGCCCAGTCCGACGGCCTCAAGGACCGGATGGCAGCTGCTGCACGAAGGGAGGACGAGTTGGAGGCCCAGTCCGACGGCCTCAAGAACCGGATGGCAGCTGCTGCACGTAGGGAGGACGAGTTGGAGGGGCAGTCCGACGCCTCCAAGAACCGGATGGCAGCTGCTGCACGTAGGGAGGACGAGTTGGAGGCCCAGTCCGACGGCCTCAAGGACCGGATGGCAGCTGCTGCACGTAGGGAGGACGAGTTGGAGGCCCAGTCCGACGACCTCAAGGACCGGATGGCAGCTGGCACCCAGTCCGACGACCTCAAGACCGGATGGCAGCTGCTGCACGAAGGGAGGACGAGTTGGAGGCCCAGTCCGACGGCCTCAAGAACCGGATGGCAGCTGCTGCAACGGGGAGGACGAGTTGGAGGCCCAGTCCGACGACCTCAAGGACCGGATGGCAGCTGCTGCACGTAGGAGGACGAGTTGGAGGCCCAGTCCGACGGCCTCAAGGACCGGATGGCAGCTGCTGCACGTAGGAAGGACGAGTTGGAGGCCCAGTCCGACGACCTCAAGACCGGATGGCAGCTGCTGCACGTAGGGAGGACGAGTTGGAGGGGCAGTCCGACGGCCTCAAGGACCGGATGGCAGCTGCTGCACGAAGGGAGGACGAGTTGGAGGCCCAGTCCGACGACCTCAAAGACCGGTGGCAGCTGCTGAACGACGAGTTGGAGGCCCAGTCCGACGACCTCAAGGACCGGTTGGCAGCTGCTGCACGTAGGGAGACGAGTTGGAGGCCCAGTCCGACGACCTCAAGGACCGGATGGCAGCGCTGCACGTAGGAGGACGAGTTGGAGGCCCAGTCCGACGACCTCAAGGACCGGATGGCAGCTGCTGCACGAAGGAGACGAGTTGGAGGCCCAGTCCGACGGCCTCAAGGACCGGATGGCAGCTGCTGCACGTAGGGGGACGAGTTGGAGGCCCAGTCCGACGCCTCAAACCGGATGGCAGCTGCTGCACGAAGGGAGGACGAGTTGGAGGCCCAGTCCGACGGCCTCAAGGACCGGATGGCAGCTGCTGCACGAAGGGAGGACGAGTTGGAGGCCCAGTCCGACGGCCTCAAGGACCGGATGGCAGCTGCTGCACGGTAGGAGGACGAGTTGGAGGCCCAGTCCGACGACCTCAAGGACCGGATGGCAGCTCTGCACGTAGGGAGGACGAGTTGGAGAAGTCCGAGGACCGGATGGCAGCTGCTGAACGTAGGGAGGACGAGTTGGAGGCCAGTCCCGACGACCTCAAGGACCGGATGCAGCTGCTGCACGAAGGAGGACGAGTTGGAGGCCCAGTCCGACGGCCTCAAGGACCGGATGGCAGCTGCTGCACGAAGGGAGGACGAGTTGGAGGCCCAGTCCGACGGCCTCAAGGACCGGATGGCAGCTGCTGCACGTAGGGGGACGAGTTGGAGGCCAGTCGACCTCAAGGACCGGATGGCAGCTGCCTGCACGAAGGGAGGACGAGTTGGAGGCCAGTCCGAACCAGGATGGCAGCTGACGTGAGAGTGGAGGCCCAGTCCGACGACCTCAAGGACCGGATGGCAGCTGCTGCACGACGAGTTTGGAGCCAGTCGACGACCTCAAGGACCGATGGCACTGCTGCAGGAACGAGTTGGAGGCCCAGTCCGACGACCTCAAGAACCGGATGGCAGCTGCTGCACGTAGGGAGGACGTTGGAGGCCCCAGTCCCGACGGCCTCAAGGACCGGATGGCAGCTGCTGCACGAAGGGAGGACGAGTTGGAGGCCCAGTCCGACGACCTCAAGGCGGATGGGAGCTGCTGAACGAAGGGAGGACGAGTTGGAGGCCCAGTCCGACGACCTCAAGGACCGGATGGGAGCTGCTGCACGTCGGAAGGACGAGTTTGAGGGCCCAGTCCTCTCCTCCCAATCTTCCACCCTCCACCCACGACATCTTCCTCTGGCATCAGTGATGTCACTGAAAATTAGAGACAGAGACAGAGACAATAGAGAAGGAGACAGAAACGGAGGGAGAGACAGAGACGTTCGGACATCATTTGTAGATGACATTCCTCATGTTCTCCACTACCCACTACCTGATACCCAGGCTGACATCCTCATGTTTCTCCGCTCCCCATACCTGATACCCAGGCTCATCTCATGTTCTCCTTACCTGATAGCCAGGATGACATCTCATGTTCTCCCACTCCCCCACTATTCTCCCTCTGACATCTCTGCCGATGAAAAACAGAGACAGAGGAGACATAGAAGGAGACAGAGGTGGAGGGAGCAAAGCGAAAAGTAATAAAACCCTTGATATAACGAGGAGGATGCGAGGAAGGCGCTCAAGATGCCGTGATCGTGCTAATAATGTGTGTAATGACTCTTTCATATATAATACACAGACAGGCAGAGAAAGAGAGACACGCCGAGAGAAGGAAAGAGACAAAACAGACGGTGGATCAAAGAAGTGCGAAAGCCAAGTGAATGCGCAAGAAGTGCATTGCGGCGCCGCGCAGAATGCAATGTCAACCAAATGATATATGACGATGCACG
>NW_020869836.1:80233-82733 GCF_003789085.1 Penaeus vannamei | reverse complement strand
TTGACCTGCGCTAAAAAAGTTAACTTTTTGGTAGCTTTGGTTAGCAATAAACTATATATATATATATATATATATATATATATATATATATATATATATTATGTATATATATATATTATATATATATAATATATATATATATATATATATATATATATATATATATTTATTTATTATTTATTTTTATTTATTTTTTTTTTTTTTTTTTTTTTTTTTCGATGTGTCTTAGCCAAACTTAGATGCCTTTAAAGTTTGATAGTGATCTGGATCTTGCGCACATGAAAACATTTTTAAACTATATATATAAAAAAAAAAAAAAAAAAAACAGTTGTGCTGTTGCCTACCTTAGATGCATTCCATTTCGGTGATCCGTATTGTCCTCCTGATCCAGCAATTTTTTAAAGGATTCATTAGTAACGAGAGATCTGGAAACGCGGTCGTCACCAGTGCACTTGAGAAAGAGATGACTTTAATGTAATTTTTATAAGAAGTTCATCAATATTTCCTCGCTTCAGTGATCCTATTGCCCTGGCGGAGGTATGCGCTCTCTGAGAACCTAGTTTCTTGTGCGATTTGTCATGATCGAACGTCTATCTGCGTGCATGTGTGGCCAAGTGATCATGCTCACTTAAGTGTATTCCATTTTGTATTTGTTTATGTGACACTTTAGATAAGATTATTTTGTGTGTTCTGGGTGTATATGTTAATGTCTCTAAATCTGATTCAAGAATGTGTCTAAATCTGTGTGTTTAATTTTATAGGTAATTTTCAGTGAACACAAAATTGTCTTCTTATGTTTGTGGTTATTTGCCTTGAAATATAAGTATTTGATTGATTGCCGTAAACATGTATTTATTTTTTTTAATCTTGATTCTCAAATATTTACTTTCTTTAATAACGTAGAGTTTATTCGTCTTATTTTTTTTTTTAGATAGAATTTTTTGTGAGATAGAAATGTTTAATCACTGCATATGAAATGGAAAAGAAATTGTATGTTTGCACACACACACACACACACACACCACACACATGCTATATATATTTACATACATATATGACTATTTGTAGGATCAGCGAAAGTCATGTCAATAAAGCAAGATTGCACAGGAGAAGGTTAGCCCGACAGACCTTTAAGAATTTTTGGTAAGACATTTGATCTCAATTCTTTACGCAGAAGAGCACATTTCTTAAAGTTTATTTTCTCCTCCTCCTCCTAAATTTGCATTTATTTTTTTCCTTTATTTCTATTTTTGTCTCTTTCTCTTCGCAGAGCATCTAAAATTAATAGATAAATAGATACACATTGCACATAAACATAACACCACATTATCATCATTCCTTTCAAGTTAAGTCCCAATTTCCCGGAATATTTTCCTCAGTCGAATCAGCTTAGCAAAAGTGCTTTAGATTATATAAGATCGCAGGTACATTCTGTGTCGACGCAATCTGGCAACCGTAGAAGATCAATTCCAAAAAAACTCAAAGACTTCGATTGATTAAACGTACGTATGTTATCTTCAAGAAATTCTCATGAAGGGCGTGCAAGCGAAATCAGCAATTGCAGTATTGACGAATAGCACATCTAAGCTGGAGGAACGAAAATCATATAATGATAATAATGATAATGATAATAATAATAATAATGATAATAATATTAATTAAATAATAATAATAATAATGATAATAATAATAATAATAATAATAATAATAATAATAATAATAATAAGGATGATAATAACAATAATAATAACAATAATTACATTGATTATGATGATGATAATAACAATGATAATGAAAATACCAATAACAACAGTGTTAAAAATAATCATTACGATAATGGCAATAACGATGATAATAGTAATGCTAACAATAACAATTGTATAAATGATAACGATAATGAATATGATGATAACGATAATAATGATGATACTTATAATAACGATAATGAGAATAATTATCGATAATAATGATGATATAACAATAATAATAATAAAAACGATAATGAGAATAATTTTCATTTTCCCCAAAAATGATTATGAAAGACGGTTGTTACTTTTAAGGAAAGTGATAATAGCTGCCTGTTCTACCGATTTTGTCATAGGAAAAATAATCTTTCTACGTATTTGATTCTTAAGATAAAAATGATATTCAAGAAAGGCAAATAACATAGAGATATCCCTATCTTACAAAGTACATTGTAGGAATAAAGGTTCTAAGAATTCACAACACGCTGTTGAACATGTGGAACAATTTTCATATTTAAGAATGTGAAGCATTTCTATGTAAAGGATAAAGATGAGGTGAGGTAATAATGCTAATAATAATGATAGTAATGAGCATGCTGTCAAAAAGGATGATTATAAAAGAATAATGATGATAATAACGATAATGATGATATTAATAATGAAGACATGATAATGACAATAACGATAATGATGATGATTATAATAATAATGATAATATCAATAGCAACAATCATAACAAAATGATAATGATAGTA
>NW_020869836.1:62733-72733 GCF_003789085.1 Penaeus vannamei | reverse complement strand
TATTTAATAAAATTTTGGTGGTGATCCGGATCCATGAATTTTAAGAATGATTACCTCAGTTTTCCCTATTGCATTGCCTCCACAAGGGAAGTTATATTTCAATGATTTCAATGTAACTCTTAAAGTGTGAATTTCTTTATTGCATCAGTGACCCTATTGCCTTGGCAGAGGTTTACGCTCTGTGTGCTTCTAGTTACTATTAATATCATTATCATTCTCATAATCAGTTATTATCATAATCATCATTATTGATATTGCTATCAATATTTCATTATCATCTTTATGATCTTCACTGTTGTCATTATCATTATTGTTTTTTTTTTTTTTTTTTTTTTTTTTTGCACTTGCCATTTCATTATCATTACTGTTCTTATCATTGTCGTTAAGATAATAACGATAATGATATTCATTATTGATTTTCTCAATTATTATTGCTTTTATTCTACTATTATTATATTTTAGTAACGTGTTTTATTATTATTATTGTTATCGTTATTATCATTATTATGATGATCCTTACCATCATCATTGTTATTATTATTAGTAGTAGTAGTATCATCATCATTATCACCATTATTATCATTATTATCATTATTATTATAATTGTTATCATCATCATCATCATCATCATCATCGTTATCGTCATTATTATAATTACTATTTTTATTAATATTATCATTATTATTATTATCATGATTATTATTATCATTATTATTATTATTATCATTACTATATCTATTGATTATTACTATTATTATTGTTATTGTTATTATTATTATTATCCTTATTACTATTATCACTGTAGCTATTATAACGGTTAGTATTATCCTCAATATAGTTGTTATTTTTTCAGTATTATTATCATTATAGTTCTTATTAGAACAATTTCATGAATAAAACAGGCATTATTGCCATCATTACTATTATCATTGTTATTATTATTATTATTATCATTATTATTATCATCATTATTTTTACTATTATTATTATTATTATTATTATTATTACTATTATATCATTAGTATTATCATTATTATTATTGTTACCATTATCAAAATCCTCAGTAATTATCATGATTTTCATTATTATCCTCATTATTATTATTATCTTTGTTATAATCATGATTGTTATTATGTTTACATTTATAATGATCTCCATTATTGTTTTTATTGTTGTTATTGATATTATTGTCATTATTGTTACTTTGATCATAAACATTATTGCAATCTTTACTGACAGCATTTGAACTAAATTCTTTTTCTTAATTTTACTTGCAGCAAATGAAGTATTGTCTCCGGAAATTTAGTGTTCCACTCGAAAAGGTAGAGAAATGCAACAAGGAATAAAAAAGAAAAGGCAGAATCTTAAATGTAAACCGAAAATCCTGTTTTTATACTACAATGCAGCTACTACATTATTAATTTGCGGTGAAGGTAAACTCTACTGACTAAACACAAAAGGATGATATTCTAAAATAAATATATATATACATATAAAGAGATATATATCGTTTTTACGATGTAGCAACTATCACTGGTATATTCAGAAGGAATATAAAAATCTGATAAAGTGATTTCAATGAAAAATTATCGGTGTCATATATTTCTTTCAATTTTATTTTATTTTATAATTATTCATTTTTTTTACATACATTCGTATGTCAGTGCCAGCAGATTTTTTTTTATTTCATTTTTTTTTTTTTTTTGCATTTTTTTTCTCTCTGCCTATCATGGTGCTCCATTTTTCTCTTTTCCATCTTAAGGGGTAAATGGTATTTGAGAAGCCTAGGTAAGTGCGACTGTACTGCAATCTAGATTAACGGGAGCTGGTGTTGTCTTGAACATTTTCGGAATAGAAAGTATGAGACTAAAGCAAGATAAATGAAAGGATAATTTGACTGAGAAAAGGAAACGTGGATAAAGACGGGATGCTAAGACAGAGAGAGAGAGAGGAGAGAGAGAGAGAGAGAGAGAGAGAGAGAGAGAGAGAAGAGAGAGAGAGAGAGAGAGAGAGAGAGAGAGAGAGAGAGACAGAAAGAGAAAGAGAAAAGAGAAGAGAGAGAGAGAGAGAGAATCAGAAGAAAGAGAAGAGAATGCTAAGACAGGGAGAGAGAGAGAAGAGATAAAAAAAAGAAAAAAAAAATAGAACATGACGACGTAAGAAAGTAAAAAAAAATATATATAATATAATAATAATAAAAAAAAAGAATAAAATAAAGAATACGAATGATATATATATATGTATATATATATATATATATATATATATATATATATATATATATATATATATATATATATATATATATATATATATATATATATATATATATATATATATATATATATATATATATATATATATATATATACATTCTAACGACTCATGGGAATATCAACAATTGTAACCTAAAATGATAATAATCAAACTAACAAATACCTAAAAAAAAAAAGTCAAGCTCAAAATCCGATGCTCAGCCAAACAGCCAAAGCGAAGGGACACACCGGGCTTAGAAGACACAACCCTTTAGTCACTCGCTTCCCCATCCTTCCCGCTTCGCTCTGGCCACTAGAATCTCCAGGAACAAGGTCAGGACAGAGACCACGGCGCCGGCCACGAGAAGCACGAAGGTCCCAGCCAAGTCCAAGATGTTCAGGGGCCTTAGAGGGGCCTTGGTGCTGGATCCGATGCAGCGAGATACCGGCCAGTACTTCTTCTTCCAGACGGCCATTAACCCCGACTGGATCACCTCAAGGATGCTGTGGAGTGGAGGGAGGTTATAGGTGCATTATTTGAAGGGTTGGATATCTTCTTTTCCCACTTTCTTTTATTTTATTTATTTTTCTCTCTCTCTTCTCTCCTTCTCTCTCTCCTCTTCCCTCTCCCTTTCTTCTCTTCCTTCTCTCTCTCTCTCTCTCTCTCTCTCTCTTCCTCTCCTCTCTCTTCTCTTCTTTCTCCCTCTCTCTTCCCTCTCCCTCCCCTCTCCAACCATCTCTGCCCTCAAACTGCCCCCAAACCAATCAAAGATACTCACTGTATCGTGAAGACATCCCTGTAGGGTGATCCAGACTGTAATATAATGCCAAACCTCGTCGAGAAGAAGTGATCCCTGACAACGGTCATGCGGCACTCTCCATACAGCGCCTCTTCGTCAGCCACAGCAAACTCCAGCCAAGAATTGTCCTGTGAGGATTTAATTTCTGTTTTTTTTTTTTTTTTTTTTTTTTTTTTTTTTTTTTTTTACGTTGGTAGGGTAGGATTTATGGTCGCTGATGGTTGCTGTTTTTGGATATGCGTAGTGTGATTACGCCTTATCAAAAGGGGGTACTATATATGGATATTATTTGTCATGGTTGTGATAGCTTGACGAGAGGAGCAATGTTAACTCGAGTAAATTATAAAAACAAAGAATAATGAAATGATTTGTTACTTATCCAAAGAAAGTCGAAATTAACGCGGTTCCTTCCGTATGTTGATAAGTATTTGGCTGTACATCGCCTACAGGTTATCGGTCTAAAAGCTTAATATACACTCGGTCACAGTACTTTTTACTCATTAACACCTATCTATCTGTTTATCCATACCCTTTTGAACAAGCAAGAGTGTCTGTAGGATAAGTTAGAAAATCCGGAGAACAATTATCCTCCTAAGATGCAATAAGTAACGGGGAAAGCTGGATCAGTAGCAACTCGAGGTGTCCTGGCGTCTGTTTTGAAGATTTTTCAGTCAAATTATAGCCATTAAAATAATTATTTCCCATCCTTTTTGAAAATTGAAAAGACCAAAATCATCGACCATATTCACAAAGCATCCACAACTTTCGCGACGTCATCACAATAAACCCCCAGATGCTCTTTCCAGAAAAAAATAGAACCAGACGCCAAGACACCTCCTCGAGTTGCTGCTGATCAAGCCTTCCCGTCCCCCAAAAGGTCACCTCGAGGTACGCGAACTTCTGAGTCCGAACCGCCTCGACGCCCTCATCGAAACTCCCGACGAGGAGCCCCGGTCGATCCTTGTGCAGCTGCCCTACCATGCCGAAGGTGGTGTCGGGGGCAGAGTTCTGGAAAGTCGGGTGTGTGAGTCGGTTATTTGGGGAAGATGAGGGTGAAACGTCGGGTTTTTGGGAAGATGAGGTTGAAACGTCGGGTATTTGGGAAGATGAGGGTGAAAAATCTGGTGAGTTATAAAAGTTGTGATGGAAATCGGTTTTGAATCAGGTGTATATGGAAAAATGAGGGTGACAAATCGGATGTATTTATGAAAGTTGTGATAGAAATCGTTTTATTTTATATTTTTTTTCTTTTTTAATGAGGGTGAAAAATCGTGAGGGTTTATAATGTTGTGATGAAAATCGGGTGTATTTTGTAATTTAGAAACCTGCGAAAAAAAACGAAAAAAAACGGATGTATTCAGATATTTGTTATCAAAATCGGTTATATCCAGAATACTGTAGTGAGGAGGATAGATCATGCTTGGAAAATCATGATAATAATAATAATAATAATAAATGATAATAAAAATATGTATTTAGAAAATTATGAAATAACCAATTGTATTTGAAAAATCATAAATCATAATCGGTTGTATTTGAAAAGAAAGAAAAAAAAAAAAACGCAATTATAAGTATGATTTACTCGATTCATTTGCGTTTTTCTTTGGTCTTCCACATCCATATTGATGACGTCACGGTTACGAATCCGTTCAAATATGGGAAATTAAGATGAAAGGATCTAAGCAAAGAGTAATATTAAAAACATTAATAATACTTTTTATTTTCGTTTACTTTCAATAATTTTACCCCCACCCCTCCACTTAAATCCACTTAAACAGGGAAAATTAAGAGTAAATATTGAAACGCACTAAAATTACTTTTTTTTTTTTAATTTTCGTTTTATTTTCAATCATTTGTAATCCTCCCCCCCCCCCCACACACACACACCGCCTTTTTTTTTCTTCAGCAAAGTTGTACATAACGTTCGTTCATTTTCAGTGACTTACGGCCGGTTTGTTAGAATTGCGCGAGGCCCGACCCAAAGAATATTCGTATACTTGACATGCATAAATAAAGAAATAAATCCATATTTATCAGGCTTGACATGCATATCAACCGGCAAATAGATGGTTAAATGTATATCTATCAGATATATAAACAGATATCCCTTTATTTCTGCGTCTGTATTTATGAAAATTCATTGGGTCGGGCCTGGCACAATTTTAACGAACCGGCTGATTGTCCAGTGATTTAAAGGGGCACCGAACGTATGATGTCGCCATGAATTTGCCCGGACGTATAAATAGATGAATAAATGGACTGGGAAGTAAACGGATACGTGAAAAAAAAAAAAAAGGAAAGGAGAGCGAAGGTCGTTAGTAGTGTAAACCCAATGTGGTAAAAAAAAAAAAAAAAAAAAAAAAAAAAAAAAAAAAAAAAAAAAAAACATATTAAGATCAAAAATTATATATACATATATATATATATATATATATATATATATATATATATATATATATATATATATATACATATATATACATATATATAATATATATATATATATATATATATATATATATATATATTATATAATATATATATATATATATATATATATATATGTGAATAAAACATATTAAGATGAAAAACAAAAAATAGATTAATGAAATGTAAAATGATGATACAATGAAAATAATAAAATAAACTGATAAAATCTCACCCTAAAGATCTCCTCCATTGCACTGTTGGCCAAATACGTCCACAGGAGCTTCTTCGACTCCACCATATCCCTCAGGGACTTGACCGGAGGGACGGTGAAGCGCACAGTGAGGGAGGAAATGAGTTTGCTGGAGTAGGAGGCGATGAAGATGACGGAGAAGACCCACCAGAAGCCGGACATGATTCTTGAGGCTCCCGGTTGAGGTTGTTTGTTGGCTGCGAGGGAGGTGGGCACCGGAGGTTAAAAAAAAAAAAAAAAAAAAAAAAAATAAAAAAAATAAAAATATATAATAAAATATAGATACCTCTTACTATATATATCATAATATGTATACTATATATATATATATATATTACTATATCTCATATCTATCTCTTCCTCTATACACATATAATATATTCATCTCTCTCTCTTACTCTATTACTATATCTCTCTATCATATCATCTATTTCTATATTATATCTATTCATAATATATCTATATTATTCATACTACTATCTCTCTCTTACATAGCTGTGGCATATAGTCGAATTTACTATGCGACTCACATATCGTAAATCTAATTGTGCACCTCTACCACACACTAACACACACTCAACACTAATCATCAATCACACGATCGACAACAACATATTAATGATTAGTAATATATCTATTATTACTTCATAGCTGTGCAATAAGTAAAGTAATGTATTATTATATTATATTATTGTATATTTATTTATTCTTCTCTGAGTATATATATATCCATATTATGTAGTGTGAGTATGAAAAAATATTATGTATAAATGAATTACTCATCATAACTGTTCTGAGTTGCATAATATACAATGCACTGTAAGGAGATATTAGATCTAGTAGAGATTTCACTCTTATCTTTCTTATTATTTATTTCAGTAAAATTTTATTTCATATTTCGTTTTAACAATTTTTGAGTAAATCGGTTTTGTAGAATTGATTGGCGATGGTATTTTTTTTTGCATTATGTATTATTTTATATTACTTATTGAGCCTATTGAACTATTAGTAGTTTATTTTTTTATTACATTATAGCATAATTCTAGTTAACCTCTATGGACAACTAGTTTAACCTGACTATTTGTAATAACTTATTTTTCATTTTTCCTCCACAAACTAAATGGTGTTGAAGATATGTGCGTTGTTGTAAAAATGTGGTTGTTGTGATATAAGTTAGTTATGTGTTATGTGTTCTGTGTACCTGTTAGAATGACTTGTGCACAGTATTCGAAATTATTCTCAATTCTCGAATTTTGCAGATGTAATAAAAAAAAACGCAATAAATGAAAATATACAAAGATGCATTATAATGTATCAAGAGAAATCCCCTTTAAAATAAATGTAAACTGGACTCTAAAGAATGAGGGTAGGAGATAGAAAAAAAATACAATGAGAATAAAAATAAGGTAATTAAGGTATTGTGAGTTATAGTATAGACTATGATTTTAAAAAATAAATGAAATGAGATAATAAAAGATGTATTTTCAAAAGATGTGTGTCATTTGTTTATAGTAATAAAAAAGCAGCGAGCTGAGACATGTAGATGTGTGCTTTTGTTTATAGAGTAATGGAGAATTATTTGAAAGCTCTGATGTATATTTAAAAATATATATATGTTAACTGTATTTAGTTAGAAAAGAAAGGAAGGAAAGGAACACTATTTTGGTATAGAATTTAACAGACAGTTTTGTATTCAGAAACTATATTTCTTCCCATAAGTTTATGTTTTGTATTATGTACGCAGTATCTGAATTATTTTAATACTAAAACTACGTTATATGCTAATTGTATTTAATATATACTAGAATATTCAAAAATTTGATTATTTCTAATCGTGATACCAATATCAGATAAATATTTTTGGGAGTACCTTCTTATTTCATTAAAACTTCCACAAACAAACGCAAAAACTGAAATTTTAGGGGTATGCCACACATTCGACAACACACACACTCGATTTACCCCAAGCACCCGAGGCAGTTAAACACAAAATGAGGAAGGGAATAGTGTTGTTCGATACTATGGTTAGTACGAGAATAACTCCTCACAAACACATAGTCATACTACTTATGAGCTTTTACCTTGAAAATGTAGTGACACAAAATCCACCATTAAGTACCGTAACATTCACTTCCGGAATCCCTGGGATCCCGCTTAAGGTTCTGAAAAATGGATTACAGGAGGATCGAAACCGTTTCCATAATTTTCACTTAATTGTTAGTTTGTGCCGTTGGTGGGATACTTTTGTTCTACTCCACTAACCAACAACGGATGCTAGTCACACACACACATACACAATACACATACACATGCATGCCCACGCACATACAACAACCAATCGAGCGAGCACAGGAAAGCAAGAACTAACACAGGGTTCATACAAACGATTGACAACTTACCAAACACATTGTGGGTAAAGGTGTCACACATTACAAAACACGACGAGCGCGACAAATAGCACCGCCCACCATACACATACACACTCACGAGAGAGCATAAGACACACAGAAGTGTGCCACAACAGCCAGGTCGGCTACAGGAGAAGAGGCACACTTTTGTCTCGTTGTGGTGACAGTTTTTGTCTCGTGTGGTGAAGCAGCTTCTAGGATTTTAGCTGCTGACACAAGGCAACATCCATCATCCGTCAGCCCACTAGTGACACGACACACCGAGGCATCTGGCCATCCACACCATCAACAACCCTATCACGATTTTCTCCCAAGCGACTACAACACAGTCGATATACGGTGAGTTGTATACTCTACCTACAATAACTGGTTATTAAGCTTTGAGGAAGAAAGTAATGTGACGGACAATGAATGTTAACATCAAGATCTAGCACCTACACTTTTCTATGTATCGCAATCTAGCACACACATTACACAAAGCACAGTCACACATACACATTACACAATACACATACACACAACAGTGATCAATCACTATATTAATTTATACTAATCAAAATCTATCATATTGGTGACTACGGGAATCACCTCAAAAACGCATACAAACACACACGACAACCACCACCACACATCTGAGTAGTCCGATTACCAACTAAATCCACCTGCGAAACATTCACACACAACCCACACATGTAGCACAACACACAATTGGCACACAATGCATCGCATAACAAAAACCAATGATTTATCCACTAACAACGATAATAATAACTGTAATGATGGATCATCATTCAATATCAACACACTATAATTGTAATAAAGGCGCAATGAGAACACAATCTCACATATAAATAAATTAAAGAATGTAAAAATTAACAATTATGATTCAGTACTACATATAATACATATAACAATAAGTACACTATGTATTAAATAATCATATACAACGAAATATACACGAGATGTAAAGATTAGACATCATTATAGATTTGATCGCTGGTATTAAATTGGTATCAGCAACTAATACATGAGCACATGCATATACATAAGTGATAATTATAAAAACGCTAATGATAAGATGTGATAATGAATGATGGTAATGGTGAATATATAGTTTTAAACAATACACATAAAAACAAACAGTGAATCTGATTGCAAAACGCCGATAGAGGCAATAATAAATGATAAAAAGATAACATGAATGCCAACACACCATCACAGTATATAGAAGGGGTAATAGAGGAGAGAGTATATTATGCGAATTGGCTATTTGTATCTCAGCATCACTTCCAAATCCAAGACCATGAATATTATTACGTTTCTTGCTACCGAAATTATTCCCAGCTTGAATTTACTCTATGCTCGCATCCTAACTCAGTGTAACATATAGCAAAAACAACCCCGCCCCTCATCAACGTGTAAAGTCAAGAGTAAACCTTAATAAAGACACCGGTTTTTTAACTTATCATATGACTACGCTCGTCTGACGTGTTCGAAATATTTCACCGTATTTGTGTTTTTCCTCTTTGGAGGTGATTGTGGTGTTTTAATGTTTTTTTAATTATTTATTTAAACAATCTTCTTTTTGATTTTTATTTTTTGTTTCGCATTTTTCCCCCTTTTCCTTTTTCTCCTTTTTTCTTTCTCTCCTTCCTTTCTTTTTTTTTCTTCTTTTTTCTCATCCCCTTCCATTTTCCATTTTCCCTTTCTTGTCTTTCCTTCCGATGAACCGGAAAACAATCATGCCTACATCTGAAGGGGGAGAAGGGAAGCGAGGATTAGTTTCTCTGGGTTGGATTTTACTCGCGCTTTCATGGCTGTGTTTGGTTTGCTTTTGTTATTTTCTCAGGCGGGGGA
>NW_020869836.1:35000-42500 GCF_003789085.1 Penaeus vannamei | reverse complement strand
AGAGAGAGAGAGAGAGAGAGAGAGAGAGAGAGAGAGAGAGAGAGAGAGAGAGAGCGGTGGCCCTAGTGAAGCCGTAGACCCGTGAAACTAATTGTCCATAAAGGTTAATTAATGCGGCATAAGCATGAAATCCCCAAGGCCATCATGTCGTAGAACGTGAAGGCTCCTCCTACCATTACTATTTAAGACCAGGAGGAAAATCACAAAGAAATGGCCTTCAGAAGACGAAGAAAAAAATGAAAAAGGGTTAAGTGGGAGGCGGAAGGGAGGAGTAGAGGAGAATAGGGAAGAGGGGACGGATAAAAGGAGAAGAAAATAAAGGTAGTTGGAGTCGGTTTTTTCCCTCCATCTTTTAAAAGTTTATAATTATCTAGCTTATCCCGACGCCATCTTAGAAGAACAAATTAAACTCAATGAAGAGACTGCCTTAACATGTCTCCGTGACGGCTCATTACGAAGACAGATGACACGGAGAAGGACCAAGACAAGACGTTATTCTTCCCAACTCGCGAGGAGGTTACGCGACAAATGAAGACGAGGACGAGATTTCACTCGTTACTGTACTTTGCTATGTCACTGCGCTCTATCGTCGGAGGTCTTTCTTTTCGGTGTTGGTGCTTAAGGTAGGGTATCTATGCTTTATTCTATAGTTCATTGCGCAAGAGTTTCAGGGCAAAATGGGCACACACACGCACACGCACACACCACACACACACACACACATATATATTGTTTGTGTGTGTGTGTGCAAAGAGAGACGTCATTTTTTTCAGGTATTTTTTCAATATCACAGATATACAACACAGTCTCATAATACATATTTTTATATAATCGAAAAAAAGATGTTTCATATCTTTTGTAGACCAAAAAGTTGAAATTAATACCCTATGACTCAATTAATCATTCAACTACTCATTTGCAAACTTATACCAATATTAATAAGTAGATAGGTGAGTGTGGATATATACATACATTTCCGTGTGTGCACTTTGTACTTTATAGATATTACTTGTACATATGCTTGTGCTTATGTCTGTATGTATTTTTTGTTTGTCTGTGTGTGTTTATAGGTGTACACATTTATGTGAATATATATGAATCCCTCTCTATCTTTCTCTCTCTTTCACTCACACACTCACGGACACACACACACATACACATATATACATAAATATATATATGTATGTGTGTGTGTGTGTGTGTGTGTGTGTGTGTGTGTGTGTGTGTGTGTGTGTGTGTGTGTGCATGTGTGTGTGTAAATACGCACACACGTATATATTTACATTCACAGACATACAGATATAGATGTCGCAAGAAATATCAATATAAATTATCGCCAAGTGTCATTATATTCGACAAAAATGAAGACAAAATATCCTACGAATATATCTGGAAGCAGAACCGGAGGTAAGGCTTACATCAAAGCTTCAGACTCTCCGTTTCAAAGGCGCTACTAGATACATTCATTAAGGCTTCAAAACGATCTCCCTTTTTATATATAAAGCGCTGCCCATCAAAGCTCATAAGCTCTTTCCTCACCGTAAACGACTTTTTGAGGCATTGTTCCACGAGGTGGGTAAGTTTTCAAAAATAATTTGTAGTTAAAGACAAAAATCGGTAACAAAATTCAAATCATTTCAATGTATCTCGGCGAACCTTCTCTCTGTACGCACTAGAAAAGTTAATTCCGTATTCAAGTTTAATCCGGATCTCAAATTTTAATCCTACACATGCGCAGAAAGAGCTAGTTAATCCCACCAATCATGTTTTGAAACGGAATAAAAAAAAAATCAGTTCCATAAAAAACATTGAGTTGAATTGCCATTTTTTTTTCTTAGTGATACCCAAGTAAGTTCTAACATTTTCATGTCAAGGATTTTTGTGAAAATTCAGCAATATATAGCCTAAGAAGTTGTGTGAATTCAGACCAGATATAACTGTCAACAGTGAAAAGTGAAAAGCAAAAAGAAAATCCCACAGAGAATTCCATGGTTTACAGACAGAAAAGAGGACATTAATTCCAGGTTAGGCAATCTTATGCAATATTTCAAGGGGATAAAAAAAAAGCTTTTAATAGCTTCACTATTGGATTTCAGATTCAAAGTACATACTTTCTGATTATGTAAACTATACTGAATTACAAAACGTTGTTATCACGATCCTCGCTGGCAACATCCTGAAAAGGCAACCTTACTCGTGCCTCTCGATCCCACACGAGGAGGCGCTGGCAGAGATAACCCGAATGATGTTACGAATAATTGATGTTTGTTTATCACCTTTAGTGAAGTTGCCTATAAAATTCGAAGGCTATCTGAAGCGAGTTGTATATCTTATTAGTATTGATATAATATCTTCATTGTATAATGTTACCGTATATCAGAGTTACCATTATTACCGCAAACTATACGAATGCGATGCTAGAGCTATGAATTTGGCATCGATCGGAGTTAGTAATCAATAATTACCTGTATATCATGATGTAACAATATATACAAAAATGTAATACAAGTAATAGATTTGCAAAATTGAAATGAATTACAGACGTTGCAATGGTTGAGAAATAAGTTACATATACCTTAATCCAAAGTCTGGGTTCAGTAGTCGCATTCGAATGGTATGCGGTTACGGCCGTATATGTGTATTTTTTTTTTTTAATGTCTCGTTCGTGTGATACGAACATTAAAGTCACTGCCAATTATTATTGCACAAATACTAGCCCTTTGATGTAAAACAGTAAATTTACTGATAATCACACTGAATCGTACGTCTGACAGGTGTCGTGCATCTTCCGTGTAACTACTGTGGGTTTGGATTAAACTTTCATACGGCATTAACCTTAATAGCGCGTACAGACGACACCTTATGTTTAGAAAGATTCTATCGCGATTAATTTGAAAGCCGTTTTTTCAGAGGGAAATCCTTTCTTAAAACATTTTGTCTGTACTTAGAAATTCATGACACTACCTTGGTCACTCATGAAAAGTCACGCAGCGCAGTTTATGTGTGGAACAGGCGAAGAAGGGTTTATAAATCAGTCGCAGCTAACGTTCAAAGACGAGAGACTTTTTCGTTACACTAATTAGTAAGTTTTGATATCTCCGAATGGATCTCTTTCTCTACAGGTCGATATACCTAACAATGTCAGCAAACACTAGAGAATCAAATCATATTCATCTGCTGCAGCGCAAAAGATTACGATGCACATGAATAAGAATATAAGAAATGTCTTTATATTACTAATACTAAAGGCGTGTTTTTTTTTTTTTTTTCTTAACGGTATCAACGCATGTGTCATTTTTATATCGAGATCCTTTGTTGTCATCCGGTTCAGTAAGATTCCCTCAGCAACCGGTAATTGTGTAAATGTCTTTTGCCAGCCACATTACTCACCTCTGTTGGATAGCATTATGTTTATGAACACTGCTAACTCGGTGTGTATTGTGTGATGACTTAACAAAATTGTCATGGATATGCAGATGCTCTCATCACTACAAAATGCAATGAATGAAAAATGAAAAAAATATATACATACATATATCAAGTAATAAAAACTATAATTACAGAATTTTCAAAACATGATTTCTTTTATGCTAAGGTTCCAGATAACAGTGAAAAGTCTCAATATAACAATAATAATTATAATAACGATTATAATAATGATAATGAAATTAATAATAACGATAAGGATAATACCAATCTTAATGATAATAATGATTATTATGATAATGCTAATGAGAATGATATTAATGATAATGATAATAAGAATGATTATAATGATATTAATGATAAGGATAATGGTAATAACGGTAATTAAAAATAATATTAAAAAATAAAATAACAACAATGACAATGATAATAAGGATAACAATAATAGTAAAATGTTAATAATTAATAATAATATTAATAATTAATAATAATAATAATGATAATGATAATAAAAACTATATATATAACAATAATAATGGTAAAAAATGATAGTAATAATAATGATATTGATAATGATAATAAGGATGATAATGATATTAATAACAATGATGATAAAGATAATAACAACAATAATAATCATTACCATAAGGATAGCAACAATAATAAAAGTAATAATAATTATAATTGTAGTATTAATAATAACAATAATAATAACGATATTGATAAAATAATGGTAAATTGTAACATGTAATCATGGCAACAACAATAATAATAATAATGGTAAAAATATTACCAATAAAAACGTAAGTAATAATGAAAATAATGATGCTAGAGGGTCATCCAAAATTTTCATCATTATCACGAGCTACAAACCGTACGGGGGGGGGGTGTAAAGGCCAGGCGTAGACTTTTTCGAATATGAATAACGATGATTCGTCAGTGGGCAAATTACGCTCCACGTCGGTGTTGCTAGCAGGACTGGCCACTTTTCCGTAGAAACAATTCTGTCGTTTTCTAAACATTAGGGGATAAAGAAAACGGATATAAATAATAAAATTGAAGCATACACTAATATAAACTTGTGAATATTAGAGTACAGTTACAGTGGGTAGGGTTAGAGTCTGATGATTATAAGATTCCTTGCATTAATTCCTTGTTAACTGCACTATATAAAATAATATACAACAAGTGCATTATTAAGACAAAAGTGTAATAACATTCAACAACAATTATTGCACCCGCGTCTCTTTATAGAAAATGTTTTAGATGTATAACTATAGAAAATGCGACATTAAACCTGTAAACTTGATTTATCTAAAACATACACGACCATTCATAGGGAGTGTAATGCAGTGCTGAAGATTTAAAGTCACTCTATGGGTCTGTAGCTCTGCCTTTGTTGATGCCTACCTGGAAGACCAGCTCAATTGACATCGGATGATAGGATAGCTTCAGCAGTTTTTTTGTTTGATTTATTTGAACATTGGAAAATATTTTAATATTGCTTTAAATAGTTTTCTCTTGCATCAGATCATCTGTTGTCATAAAAACAAGAAATACAGCCTTCCCAAAAAGATCCGTTAGTTCTTTGTTTAGTCCTGTCATCAGACTCTTGATTTTAATACAGTGAAAGAGCAATATAAAGACATGGCTTTATTTTGAATTCATATCTATCTATCTATCTATCTATCTATCTATCTATCTATCTATCTATCTATCTATCTATTATATATATATATATATATATATGGTACAATCACAAAATAGGAATCACATACACATGGGGAGATCTTGATCCATCATCATTTTTCGTTTTCAGGGGGCAAGGGGGGTTGCTCAAGAGTCTACACTCTGTAGACGTGATAAGGATGAAAATTATGGATGACCCCTAATTGAAATGACAATATTCATAATGAAAATAATAACAGTAAGAAAAATGATAATGAAGATAATTAAATTGATAATAATAATAATGATAATTATTATTATAAAAATAAAAATTTTAATAATAATAACAATAATAATGGTAATGATAATCATTATGATATCAATAATAATAATACCCATATTGATTATGATAATATAATAGTAATAATGATAATAGTGTAACAATATCAATGATAATAAGGACAATAATAGTAATACTAATAATGATAACAGTAATAATAATAATCACGATAAGAACAACAATAATGATAGAAATAAGAACAGCAGAACTACTACTACTACTACTACTAATGATATAAACCTTAGATTTAAATTAATTAAAGGAAGATAATATTAATTGTTTTTCTTATAATGTTGAATATTTAAGAACCCAATCTGATAGAATAAAGAGAAACTGGTTAATAATCTTTTGACATTTGTAGCTCTGGCAAGTATTATTGTTGCTTTTGTTCTTGTTATTATTAGTGGTAGTATTAGCTGTACTACTACTACTACTTTTAATAATAATTATAATAAATAATGATAATAATAACAAGAACAAGAACAATAATAAGAACTGCAAGAGCTAAGCCCCTCATCCTCCCAGTATTTTTCCGTTATATACTTTGGCAGTTAAGTAATTGATCCTTCCCCTTAAACTTTCTGGCCTTCCTTTCCTACACTTTATCTTGATCTTTAGTTTCATTCCCAATCTATTCCTGGCTTAATCGGAATTGTCTCCTTCGACGAAGTCCATTGCTAACAACAACAACAACAACAAGAGCTGGCTGTAGACATGGCGTTTAGTGTCGCCTCATTTCGTTTCTTTCTGTGTTCGGGGCGATTGTCAGGACTTATCATAGTTATTACACTTCAATACACAGGGGTTCGATAATTATGTTAATTCACTTATCAAAGATTATAACCTGGGTAAAACAAGATTATTAATATCCGGTACTTAACACTGGATATCGATAATGATGATGGCAGTAATAATGATGGCAAGGGTACTACTACTACAGATATAATTATATAAGATGATAATGAAATAAAATAGGGCAATGATAATAATAGTGATAATAACAATAGTAGCCTGATGATGATGATTTTGATGATGATGATGATGATGATGATGATGATGATTACAATATTAATGATAATAATGATATGAATGGTAATGACGATGATGATAAGAATGGTAATAAGAAAATAATGACAGTAATCATCATCATCATAATAATAATGATAATCATCATCATTATTATAGCAATAGTAATCGTAATAATAACAATGATAATAATGATAATGATAATAATAATAACAATAACAATAATTTGGATAATAACAGTAATAATAATCAATAGTGATAATGTTAATTATAACAATGATAATAATGATATTAATAATGATAGTGATAACAATAACAATTATGATAATGAAAATCATGATAATGATAATAGTAATAATGACAATAATAATAATAATAATGATAATAATAACAATGATAATGATATTAATGACAGTAATGAAGATAATAACATTAATGACAGTAATAATGATAATGATATTAATGACAGTAATAATGATAATGATAATAACAATAATGGTAACTGTAATAATAATAGTAATGACAATAATAGCAATAAAAATAATTATAAGTACAAAAATAGCAATAATAATAATAACAGCAATAAAAATGGTAATGGTAATAATAATGGTGATAATATCAATAGAAATAAGAATATTACTGATAATGATAATAACAATGGTAGTAACTATGATGATGACAGTAGCGATATTAATCCCAATAAATACTAATTATATATATAATATATATATATATATATATATATATATATATATATATATATATATATATATATATATATATATATATATATATGTATATATATATATATATATAATATATATATATGTATATGTATATGTATATATATATATATATATATATATATATATATATATATATATATGTGTGTGTGTGTGTGTGGTGTGTGTGGTGTGTGTGTGTGTGTGTATGTATATATATATTATATATATATAATATATATATATATATATATATATATGTATATATATATATATATATATATATATATATATATATATATATATATTGTATTAAGA
>NW_020869836.1:17500-22500 GCF_003789085.1 Penaeus vannamei | reverse complement strand
ATACATATATATATCTATTTATATATATATATAATACTGAACACATCTAAATATGGTATAATGTTATATAATATTATTTATAATATTATATATATATATATATATATTTAATTAATATATAATTAATTAAATATGTTTATATATGAATATATATTAATAGCTATATCACAACCACACAACAACCTTGATCATACTAACAAATCGCGGCACAAAATGCTAAATAATATTAAATATATATAAATATTAATTATAATTAATATAAAAATATAATATAATATAATTATTAATATATATAATAATATATTAATAATATATTAATATATTACATATAGTTAATTAATATTTAGTATTATATATATAATAAATTATATAATATAACTATTATAATACTCGTATAAATATATATAATATATAAAATATTAATATAAATATATATATTAATATTATTATATATTGTTAATATTAATACAATATTAGTAATTATATAATATATATAATATAATATATATATTAATTAATTAATAATATAATATATATTAATATAATCATATGTATCATATGTATACTATAAATATATAATAATAATATATATATGTAAATACTATAATATTAATATTAATTAAATATATAATATAATATTAATACATAATATTAATATTAATTAATATAATTATAACATAATATAAATAATAATTAAATATATGAAAGTTATGTATATATATAATCAATATATTAATATTAAATAAATATGAATATATGTATACATGCAATTAGATAGTAAATATATAATATATCTTAAAAATACTATATATATATATATAATATAAGAATATAATAATATATAATATAATATTAATAAATATTAATGCAAATATATATAATATTAATATATATATTAATAACATATAACATTAAACTATAACATGCAAATACACAACACCACAACACACACCACATCACCATCACACTACAACCACACACAACACACACACAACACACCCCAACAACACAACAACAACATCACACCACCACACCCAACACACACACACACACTACCAACAAACACAACCCCCCTATCATCCTCTTCTTTTTTATCTCTCTCTCCACAACACCACCCAAATCCAAATCACTTAACTATCGTCATGCACTAATCCATATATCTTATATACTTTTTACAGTATACTACATATGTAATTATATATTCTTCTATTTATAAGGACTATATAGTCTAATATGTATATGTATTATCATATTATTGTATCTAACATATAATTGTAGTCAATGTTTATGTATATATATTATATTTAATTAAATCTCCAATCTATTTTGTATATATATTATATAATATTAATATAATGTATATTAATTAGATATTGCACTAATGTATTAATTTGAATAAAACAACCTTACTGATGCCAAGTGATAAATGAAAGATAGTCACAAATTTTGGTGTCTGTAAAAAAGTAGTGTCGAGAACTTACCTATAATTAAACCTTTTTCAATTCTCGTTTTGACCGTTTCATTTCATAATAATAGTATTGATAAATACTATACATGCATATAATATAATATATATTAATATATATTATACATACTAACAAACACTATGTTGACGACATGCACACACTACATAATACACTACACACACACAACACACTACACATTTAGTTCCACCACAACACAATATACTACACATCATACAACATTAATATATATTGATATTTAATATATATATATATATAATATAAAATAAACCACATATAATTAATAATTATATATATAATATAAAATATATTTTACAACTCACACACCTACATGTAACCACAATATAATACACAACATAAATATCATATATAATATAATAATATAAATATCTTTATTAACATAATATAATATATTATAATTATTAATGTAAATAAATAATTATAATATAAATATTAATAAACCATCATTCTACTAAAATTATTAATATAATTAATATAAAATATAAAATATAATATATTGATGATAAGTAACTATATTATTAATAATTAATAAATAATATATATAATTAAATATATATATAATTTGGTTAAAAACATTAAATATAAATATATTTATATATTTAATATAATAAATAATATATATATAATTATATATATATATTGAGCGTGTGTGTTGCGTGTTATTGTGATACATAAGGCTGTAGTGAATGTTTATTCTTGGTGATGTGGTGTGTGTGGTGTGCATAGGTGTATGAAAAGTTCTTGCATCCCATGAGTTAATTCATTACTCTGCTATACAAATGTACGAAATCCAAACTTCGAGAATCTGCTCATTCACAAATAGAAACTAACGCTCGTCTATCTTATCACTCAGAAAAAAACAGAATGAACTAAATAATTGATTGAATTTTGCTCAAAACCGTATTAGTAGACTAGGAAATATAAATATAATTTATATATATAGATGAGTATAGCTATAAGCATATGTACTAGTATAATAATATTATACATATACTGAATATAGGTATATTCATATACATATAATATATATATAGTATGAGAGTATTATACATATTATGTATAATTATATTAAAATATACTATATTACAATATTCTAATATATATTATATATATTCTACATGATATATATATTATTTATATATATAATATACTATATATATATAAATATATAATTTATATTAACACTGTATACTCACATGAGTTCACACACACAAAAAAATATTTGTGTATGAAAAAGAAAAAGAAAAAGAACGGAAGAAAAAATAACAAGAAAGGAAATCTGGAAAATATATACGTTTACGTATATATACATATGTATATATATATATTGTATATATAGCCAAGGCGGTTACAAATGTACTGCGACCTTTACCGTCGACTTCGAGAATGGAAGCATACCGCGAGTGAAAAACACGCACATACAAAAACATCATCATGTATGAATATGAAACGTCGTAAACACGTTCTTTCCCGGCCGGCTACTCTTCGCACCACAGGGGACCGAAATTCTCTGGTAATGGGTCGTCTCACAATATCCAACTTGTCCTGTGACGTGAGAGGAATGTCTGGCCTTTTAATCTGCTGAAATTCTGGAAGGTTCATAGGCGGGGTGCGGGCGTGTGACGAGGGCAAACATTTTGTTTAGTTTTGGATGGGCTTTCACTCTTCATTTTGTGCGTTTCAGCGTGTTTCTTTCCAACACAAAAGGTTTTTAACAATATTAGAGACGAACCACTAAATATAGGAGCTGGGCAAAAATAGAGCTTATAAATACATAAAATAATAATAATGAGTAAATAGATAGGAAAAATAGAAAAATATATGACATGCATTTAAAAATAGAAAGTTTTATGACATACATATAACTCGTAGAAAAGAAGAAAGATAAAAAAAAATGAGGCATAGTTATCCCTATTCCCGAGAACGGAGCCAAAGTACCGGGCTAGTTTCCCCATAAGAGAATGAGAGCGAAGGTTTGGAGAACACACAATGTATTCTCATAAAGTGCTGTGACAACACGCCACGTTGGATTTTACATTTAAATGCAAATCTCAAATCCCCAGTCCTCCGCGTCACAGTAGAACAGCAGATGAAAAGGGAACAGTTAAAAAAAAAAAAAAAAAAAAACTACGTCTATATTCCCATCTTGGAAACCATGAACAGAGAGGGTTGGGAAGGGGAAACGTCCATTGCACGGGGCCCATGGAGGGCCATCTCGCTCGCTTACCTTCTATTTCGTTCTTTTTTCTCTTCCTCTCTACACACGAGTTTTTTTTCGTGATTTTCAAGCTAACATTTACCTTTTTTTTCTCCCGATCAATCAAATATTTGGTAATCTGCTACTTTTCATTTTGTGTCTGGGTTTTCTGTTTTCCATATTTCTTCTTTCTGAATTTGTTTTACTGTCATGCTTCTGCATTCTCCACTTTGACTTTCTCTATTCTCCTTTGTTCTAGAAAGATGAAATATCGAATGCTGCAGTGAAAAGAACTCGTGAAGTATAAATGATGAAGGCAGAGGAAATGGCAACAATACAAGAACATATAGGAATAAAAGGAAAGATGAAAGATGATTAAATGTTCCTATTGCGCAGTGACAAATGCAACTCAGCAACGAGGAGAGGGAAACAGTAGCGCACATTGTGTCTGGCTGCAAGGCATTAGCTGTAACAGAATACCGTACGAGATACAAGACGCAACAATACCCTTATGGCTCCAAGTGAGGCTCGGGCAAAACAACAGAGCCTAGTGTGTTAGGGTACAGCGAGGGGTGGTATAAAGCGCTGGGAAATGATGGGAAGCCTCGGTGGGATTCTGAACTTCATCTGCTAAAAGATGCAAAGGGAGTAGAGGTAAAGCCTTGATAAACAGGATCTCTCTCTCTCTCTCTCTCTCTCTCTCTCTCTCTCTCTCTCTCTCTCTCTCTCTCTCTCTCTCTCTCTCTCTCTCTCTCTCTCTGTTACTGACATGATGTATCCATGGCAGAATTATAGAAAGTAAAGTGAATATTATCCCACTGGGAAATAGGGTTGCCCTTGTAGTGGAGTGACAGCATATAACCGGCGATAGAAAGAGAGAAAAAATAGTCGTTTGAAACTTTAATGGTGGCTTTGGTAGAGAGGAAAGGAATTAAAAGAAAGGCTTTGTCGCGACTAATTCAGAGAAAGTCACCGTTAATTCATTTTTCTACTGTGTTGGACTATTGGACAAAGAGTAATATTGTTCTTTAAAGGGGCTTTTCAACTGGTACTGATGATGGTGATGATCATAATGCTAATACTGATGATGGCGAAGATGATAGTGTTCTTAGTGAAGATGTTGATGACATAATAGAAATGATAGAAATGACACCAAACAACAGCAATAATAGTAATGATAATATTGTTAATGATAGAATAAAATAATGATAATAGTGATAACAATAACATCAACGATACTAATAATACTGATAATGATAAGAACCTAACCAAAACGACAGCAATGATATAAATAATAT
>NW_020869836.1:0-5000 GCF_003789085.1 Penaeus vannamei | reverse complement strand
ATATATTACACACCACTAAACAACAATGTGTGTGTGTGTGAACTAATACATGAGTATATTTCCATATATTACAATATTGCAAATACGTCACTACACATACCTTTCCAAGGGAGCTAACTAAGCGGAATGGCTCGGCAGCCGATCCAAGTGGGGCAAGAAAAGGAGGGAGCGAGAAGAGTTCGTTAAAACTCTTGATTTATTTGTAAACATTTATTATGTTGATGTTTTTTTCTGGGTTAAAAAAAAAATCTCTTTGACCTTAGTTGATAACTCAGGAGAGAACCATATTGACAAGGATAATGATGATGAGGCCAAAGATAGTGACTATAATGACAATGACAATGCTAATGATGATGAGGATGATGAAAATGATGATGACGAAGGTGGTGGTGGTGGTGATAATGACGATGATAAGGATGATGAATATGTTGATAATAATGATGATAATGATAATACGGATAATAATAAAAACAATAATGTTAATGACAAAACAACAATAACAACATTAGTGATGACAAGAAAATAGATATGATAACATAAAAATTATATTAACAAGAATAATCATAGTTGTAATACTGATGATTATGTTAATGATAAGAATAGTGATAATGATGATGAAATAATATCAGTAACTATTATTACTATCATCATTACAATAATTCGGATAGTGATAGTGATACTGATAATAATAATAATAATAATGATAATGGCGATAGTGAAATTAATAATGCTAACGATAGAAAATACTAATGATTATAATACTAATGATGGTAATGATAGTAGTAGTAAATGACTAAAAAACTACCACTACTAATAATGATAATGATAACAAAACAATAAAAGCAATAATAATGATGATGATAATGAGGATAATAATATTAAATGTAACAAGAACAACAATGATAATAATGATAATCATGATAACAGTGACAAAAGTAAAAGTAATGAAAATAATGGTAATGATGATGATGATAATAATGATGATGATGATCATGTTGATGTTGATGATAATGATGATATTTATGATAATTGTAGTAATGATAATAAAATGATAATAATAACAATGACAATAACAACAATCACAATAGTAACAACAACAAAATATTAATGACAATAATGACAATAAAAAAGATGATGATAATAATACTAGTGATGTTAAAAATAATAACAATAAAAATAATATTAATGATAATAAAAATAATGATGATTATGATAACAATGATAATAATAATGATAATTATAAAACATAATAATAATGATAATGAAAATAACAATAGTTGAAATAATAACAACAACAACAATAATGATAACGATAACAGTACTAATGATGATAACAATAATAACAATATTAATGATAACAATAATAATGATATTGATAATAGTAATGATAATGAGAATAATAATAAAAATAATAACAATAAAATGATAAAAATAACTATAAAGATAATAACAATAATAGTCAAAATAATAATAATAACAACAATAATCATTATAATAATGATAATGATAATAATGAAAATAATAAAAATAATGATAATGACAACAACAATAATGATAATAATAATAATGATGATGATGATAGTGATACAGCAACTGTTACTACTACTACTACTACTACTACTAATGATAATAATAATGATAATAATAATAACAATAATGAAATAGTAATAATGATAATAATGATAATGATAATAATAATAATAATAACAACAACAACAATAATAATAATGACAATGATGATAATAAAAATAATAATAATAATAATAATAATGATAATAATAATAATAATAATAATAATAATAATAATAATTGTAGTAGCAGTAATAATAACAATAATAATAACAGTAACAATAAAACAATAAAGATAATAATGTTGACAATTGTAAAAAAAAAATAATAATAATAATAATGGTAACAAAAATGTGGTAATAATGTCAATGATGATGATTATAATAATGATCATGAAAGATAATATTTACAGCAACGATATAACAAGAACCCATTAAGAGGAATGGCAGCATCAATTAACTTATATCCATATTAATGAAACGCGCCCAAAAGAACCTGTCCCAATTATACTCCTTTCAGACAACACACAATGTGTATCACCATTTTGTCTCGTCGCGTGCCTTATGAGAGAGCATTACAACAAAAGGAAGTGAAGCCTTTTGTGGCCGAAGCCTGCACAAGAGGATCACGATGGAGGAAAGCAGAATTATTCCTGTGAGAGACTCTCCTGACATTGGCAGGTACAAAAGAGGGACTTTTTAAGAGGAACTGAGACTTCGTCACAGAGGTATGGCCGGTCACTTTCTGTGAAATGTGACGAGTTGATTTTGTCCTCTTTTTATTTCCCTATTTGCCTGTCCATCGGTCTGTCTGTTTGTTTGGCTATCTGTTTTTTTTTCTCTCTGTGTGCGTGTCTATCTGACTGTCTGTTTGGTTGTTTGTTGTGTCCCCCCCCCCCCATCTCCCTCGCTCTCCCTCCCTGCCTCTCTCTCTCTCTCTCTCTCTCTCTCTCTCTCTCTCTCTCTCTCTCTCTCTCTCTCTCTCTCTCTCTCTCTCTCTCTCTCTCTCTCTCTCTCTCTCTCTCTCTCTCTCTCTCTCTCTCTCTCTCTCTCTCTCCCTCTCTCTCTCTCTCTCTCTCTCTATTTTCTTCCGTCCTCCCTCACTCATCCCATTTCCCCCCCCTCTCTCTCTTTTTCTTTTTCTCCCTCCTCCTTCCCGCTCCAGCTTCTTTCCAGATGAGGTAAAAGTGTTTGGAACTTCTCGTAAAGACTGTTCAACCGGGGCAACATTCCCTCAGTGGAACCTCGGTTAAAAACAATGGGATTATCTCATCCTCATCTTGACATTGAAAAGGATTACTTCAGTTTAAGCTCGACAGTCAGGGAGATTTTTTTTTCTTTGTGGAGAATGGAGATTCATCACAAAGGTTTTCGCCCCATTTCGAAATTAGGCCCGATTTAAGACACATACACGGTAGAGATTCCCCGACAGAAAATAAAGTTGAGGAAACAAAGATGAAGTAATTGCTATCTTATCTAACAAGTAAACATTTTAGGATCTCACACAAATTTTTCTTACACAGGAAAAGAAGTGACAAATCAATATTCTGACTGGACTATTTTCAACCAATAATGGAACTACATGGAATGGCCGCGTGATACTGAATGGTACGGTTTAATCTATCGCCTTTAAGGAAGAACTAAAAGATATTGTGATTGCTTATTCGGTCACCACTCTTCCTAACCAAGCGCAATGGATTGATTTATAGAGATTCATTTTTTTCAATGAAGTTGGATAAAATCAGTAATTCTAAGACGGGTCAAGTGAAATACACACAAAACATGTGTTCTTACAGTATATTTTCTTTATTTTTACAGTATGTTTTCTTAACAGTACACCGGCCCGCATGATGGATGAATACACGCATTTAACTTTTTAATCCGTGGAGAATTTATAGGTATGTAGCTTTAGCATGTGAACAGTTTATCGTGATCTAGGTACACAAAAATCACTTTTAATTTAGTTTGATTTAAAATTCTCAGCAGCACTTGGCTAATAAATTCGAAACAAAAACGTGATTTATAAGGAACACAGGACCATGTACCTCAATAAAGTTGTCAGTAGCAATCGAGCCTCTGGCTTTCATTTTCCAAGCTATTTACGCAAGTGAAAATTTTGTGATCAAGAGAAAGGGTTAGGGAGGAAAACGGTTATACATAGTACTACGAGCTATATTGGCAAATACGTTTGTGGTGTGTGTGTGTATCTGTCTCTTCTTCTCATATCTTCCAATCTTCTGTGTGTGTGTCCGTGTTTCGTTGCGTAAGCAACTCTTATCTTCTTCTTAATCCCTGTCGTGATGTGGTGTGGTGTGTTGTTGCTGTGTGCTGTGTTGTTCTTTGCCGCTGTTCGTGTCGTGATTGTGTGTGTGTGCGTTTCTCCTTTTTTCCTCTTGCTCTTATATCTGTGTGTGCTGTGTGTATCATTTTGTAGTGTGTCGAGATTTCCCATCTGTGTGTCTTGGCTAATAGATACATTAACACGAGTGCATATTTTAATTAGTTCCACACACACAAATTCACATATCCTGCCTAAATATATTATATTATGTTGCAATCATCATTTTATATATTTTATTTCTTTACTACTCAACCACTAACTATCGTTTATATTTACTGCATTTTATTACCTATTAGTCTTATATTATTATATTATATGTTTATTACATATTACTTATCACTTAGTATTATGCTTATTAACTTCTCAGCTTAGCTTTATTCTAATTACTGATATTATTACTTTATATATAATTACTCAATACCTATATATATACTTATTACTACAACACTCTTCCTATATACCTTTATATTACTATATACTATTACTATATTCACCATATATACCTATATTATATTATCTTATTATATATTTTATACCTCTATACAATACTATATATAATTCTACTATTTAATATACTTTTACACGCTTCTTAATCTTACATATCTCATTATATACTTCTTTACTCAAATTCTATTTCACGTATTATATTTTTTTACTATATAATATATATACTATACTATAATATATTTTCATATTATTCAATATATATACTCCTATAATATATATATTATATACTATATTAATCTGCCTTTGTGTGCGGTGTCGTATGTTGCTGTTTGTTTGTCGATGTGCCTGTCATACATTTTTTATTCATTCCTAATTTTTATTACATATTATATATCATAATACTGATAATATACTTGTATTGCATTATTTTATATAATTGTTATTATTAATTATATATTATTTCTGTTATTATTATTATATATATATGTATAATATATATATATATTAGTTATATTATTTAAAGCTTATACATATACACTTACGCATACACATATACATGTAAAGTGGGGGAGGGAGAGCATGACATAGTCAGAAACAGACGGATAAAAACAAAGAAAGAGAGAGATTTAAAATCCCGTCATATC
>NW_020869835.1:350020-355020 GCF_003789085.1 Penaeus vannamei | reverse complement strand
CATACACCAGTAATTATAAAGAATATTCAGCAGCATCCTTAAATAACCTCAAATAATCCTCTTAGCTTGAAAATTAGCAGTAAACACTCTCCGCTTTGCTTGCCTCTTGTATGATGTCAGAACAGAAACAAAAGCACATCAGCATTATACAAACCAGTAATTTTAATATTTTCCAACCGGTTCAGATTAATTGTCCGTTCGTTTAATATTTACAAAGCTGTGACATAATTTATAAAGTCAGTGTACTTGTATATACAATATAGTGCACATTGGACATAAGCCTCTTCGTCAATTCTTATAGTATATAAAAAGCGATGTCCGTTTTGTCATTTTAATGCTGCCTGAATGATAGTGATAACAAAAAACAATAATGGATATTAGTATTTTTGATGGCTGTAGATAATAAAATAGTGTTACAAAAAGTAAAACTGGCCAAAGAAGAGGCAACAACAAAACTACAACATGTGAGCAACAAACAAACAACAATAATGATAACAGCAAACCATCGATTTCTATTAGATAATATTGAAAGCGACTTTTTCCCCTTCTCCCGAAAGCCTCTTTTTATGCAGTGATACGATCAGCGCTGTCTAAAGTTACAGAGTAGCGAGTTAAAGGAAAACGATAACAAGCAATCTATTTTCTCGTTTTCTTTACAGCTTTCGAATGATTTATATGATGGGTTTTAGGAGGTGGCTGCAGGGTTGCCGCTTTCCCTCGATATTGTATGCATGGTGTTATATTAATAGAAATAGAATAAGCGGACCGTGCACGGGTAGTTGCACGATGTACGGGTGAATACATAAATGGAAATGCATTCGTGTGTATGTTTTTCTTATTACATTTTAGCTCCGGATGCAAATAAACACATATATATGCAGATATCTATCTATCTATCTATATATGTATATATACAGACATACATACATACATATATATATATATATATATATATATATATATATATATATATATATATATATATATATATATATATATATATATATATATATCACGTGCCATATACCACCTTAGGTGATATATGACGCAGAGTCCTATTGCCATCCAGTAACAATGACTTGGAAAATCAGATATTGCTCTTTTTTCGATTGCTTTTTTGTAGATGACGCCAAGAGAGGTCCCTCGAGGAACACAAATCTCTCTACCACTTTTATGTAACCTCTTAAGGCCTTTGTGAGGGCTGTAAAACTGCTATTGCGATCTAAAATACTCTCTTTTACCCTAATTTTGCCGAGTTTCTCACAGATCCCTTCCTGCGATTCGCTCTTTGGGACAAATCGGAGGGAATAGTTTGAAGATCAGAAATGGGATAATATTTTTTGTTTGTGTATTTTTCTTCTGCTGATGCTTTTACGCTGGATTTCAATGGACTCTTCATAGAAATCTATATATTTACAAGCACCCAGTTTATATACACTTTTCACTACGATAAAAAAAACTGTTGGATTGCAGTAGTCACAGAGTACACAGGAACATTTCGTTGTGCATGCATGTGCAGGTCACTGTTTACATACAGCGAGCTGCGTGTGCCCTCCATCCCACGCCAACTCTCTGCCTGCCCCCACCTCCCTCCCCTCCCTGCATGCCCCCCACCTCCCTCCCTCCCCTGCATGCCCCCCACCTCCCTCCCTCCCCTGCATGCCCCCACCTCCCCTCCCCCCCTGCATGCCCCCTCTCCCTCACCTCCCCCTGCATGCCCCCTACTCCCTCACCTCCCCTGCATGCCCCCCCATCTCCCTCACCTCCCCTGCATGCCCCCCACCTCCCTCCCCTCCCCAGCATGCCCCCCATCTCCCTCCTCCCCTGCATGCCCCCACCTCCCTCACCTCCCCTGCATGCCCCTACCTCCCTCCCCTCCCTGCATGCCCCCCTACCTCCCTCACCTCCCCTGCATGCCCCTACCTCCTCCCTCCCCAGCATGCCCCCCATCTTCCTCACCTCCCCTGCATGCCCCCACCTCCCTCACCTCCCCTGCATGCCCCCACCTCCCCTCCCCCTCCCCTGCATGCCCCCATCTCCCTCACCTCCCTGCATGCCCCCTACCTCCCTCCCCTCCCCAGCATGCCCCCCATCTCCCTCACCTCCCCTGCATGCCCCCTACCTCCCTCCCCTCCCCTGCATGCCCCACCTCCCTCCCCTCCCCTGCATGCCCCCACCTCCCTCCCTCCCTGCCATGCCCCCCACCTCCCCACCTCCCCTGCATGCCCCACCTCCCTCACCTCCCCTGCATGCCCCTCACCTCCCCTCACCTCCCCTGCATGCCCCACCTGCTCCCCTCCCTGCATGCCCCCCACCTCCCTCACCTCCCCTGCATGCCCCCACCTCCCTACCTCCCCTGCATGCCCCCCCACTCCCTCACCTCCCCACCATGCCCCCCATCTCCCTCACCTCCCTGCATGCCCCCACCTCCCTCCCCCCCCTGCATGCCCCCACCTCCTCACCTCCCCTGCATGCCCCCCCTCCCCTCCCCTCTGCATGCCCACCTCCCTCCTCCCTGCATGCCCCCACTCCCTCCCCTCCCCTGCATGCCCCCACCTCCCTCACCTCCCCCCTGCATGCCCCACTCTCCCTCACCTCCCCTGCATGCCCCCACCTCCCTCACCTCCCCTGCATGCCCCACCATCCTCCCTCTCCCCTGCATGCCCCCCACCTCCCTGCATGCCCCACCTCCCTCACCTCCCCTGCATGCCCCCCACCTCCTCCCCTCCCCTGCATGCCCCCACCTCCCTCACCTCCCTGCATGCCCCCCACCTCCCTCACCTCCCCTGCATGCCCCCACCTCCCTGCTCCCCTGCATGCCCCCCACCTCCCTCCCCTCCCCTGCATGCCCCCACCTCCCTCACCTCCCCTGCATGCCCCCCTCCCTCCCCTCCCCTGCATGCCCCCACTCCCTCCCCTCCCCTGCATGCCCCACCTCCCTCACCTCCCCTGCATGCCCCCCACTCCCCACCTCCCCTCCCCTGCACCTCCCTCCCATGCCCCCATCTCCCTCACCTCCCCTGCATGCCCCCCCTCCCTCACCTCCCCTGCATGCCCCCCACCTCCCTCCCTCCCTGCATGCCCCCCTCCCTCCCCTCCTGCATGCCCCCACCTCCCTCCCCTCCCCTGCATGCCCCCCACTCCCTCCCTCCCCTGCATGCCCCCCACCTCCCTCCTCCCCTGCATGCCCCACTCCCTTCCCTCCCCTGCATGCCCCTTCCCTCCCTCCCTGCATGCCCTCCCTCCCTCACCTCCCCTGCATGCCCCCCCCTCCCTCTCCCCTGCATGCCCCCCCCCCTCACCTCCCTGCCCCCACCTCCCTCACCTCCCTGCATGCCCCCTCCCCCTCACCTCCCCTGCATGCCCCCTACCTCCCTCCCCTCCCCTGCATGCCCCTACCTCTCTCACCTCCCCTGCATGCCCCCTACCTCCTCTCACCTCCCCTGCATGCACCTGCCCCTACCTCTCTCACCTCCCCTGCATGCCCCCTACCTCCCTCACCTCCCCTGCATCCCCTACCTCCCCCTCCCCTCCATGCCCCCTACCTCCCTCCCTCCCCTCCATGCCCCCTACCTCCCTCACCTCCCTATGCCCCTACCTCCCTCCCTTCCCCTGCATGCTCCTACCTCTCTCACCCCTTCATGCCCCCTACCTCCCTCACCTCCCCTGCATGCCCTCTACCTCCCTCACCTCCCCTGCATGCCCCCTACCTCCCTCCCGTCCCCTGCATGCCCCTACCTCTCACCTCCCCTCCATGCCCCCACCTCCCTCCCGTCCCCTATATGCCCCTACCTCCCCTCCATGCCCCCTACCTCCCTCCCCTCCCCTGCATGCCCCCTACCTCCCTCCCCTCCCCTGCATGCTCCCCTGCACCTCCCTGCATGCCCCCTACCTCCCTCCCTCCCCTGCATGCCCCCCTCCTCACCTCCCCTGCATGCCCCCACCTCCCCTGCATGCCCCTACCTCCCTCCCCCCCCTGCATGCCCCCCCCCCTCACCCCTGCATGCTCCCCTGCCCCCACCTCCCTCACCTCCCCTGCCCCCCCCTCCCCTCCCCTCCCCATGCCCCCTACCTCCTCCCCTGCATGCCCCCTACCTCTGATGCCCCTACCTCCCTCCCTCCCCTGCATGCCCCTATCTCTTCTCCCCTCCATGCCCTACCTCCCTCACCTCCCTGCATGCCCCCTACCTCCCTCACCTCCCTCCATGCCCCTACCTCCTCCCCTCCCCTCATGCCCCTACCTCCTCCCTCCCCTCCATGCCCCCTACCTCCCTCCCTTCCCCTGCATGCCCCCTACCTCTCTCACCTCCCCTTCATGCCCCCTACCTCCCTCCCCTCCCCTGCATGCCCCTACCTCCCTCACCTCCCCTCCATGCCCCCTACCTCCCTCCCTCCCCTGCATGCCCCCTACCTCTCTCACCTCCCCTCCATGCCCCCACCTCCCTCCCTCCCCTATATGCCCCTACCTCCCCTCCATGCCCCCTACCTCCCTCCCCTCCCCATGCCCCTACCTCCCTCACCTCCCCTGCATGCCCCCTGCATGCCCCATGCCCTCTACCTCCCTCACCTCCCCTGCATGCCCCCTACCTCCCTCCCTCCCCTGCATGCCCCTACCTCCCTCCTCCCCTCCATGCCCCCACTCCCTCCTCCCCCCCTGCATGCCCCTACCTCCCTCCCTCCCCTGCATGCCCCCTACCTGCCCCCCCTCCCCTCCCCTGCATGCCCCCTACCTCCCCTGCCCCTGCATGCCCCCACCTCCCTCACCTCCCCTGCAGTTCATCTCACGCTCAATCCAGCAGCCCCCTCTCCAATTTCATTATCTATACGCTCAGGGAAAAACTACGCACGATATTCGAAATCACAAATAACCTGTATATTACGTAGTTCGCTAGGTATCTGTGTATGATAATGGCGGAACGGTAATTGTGATATTTGTTAAAACAGGAAACTAGTAATCGACTGCACACGTGTGGAGATTGATGAAAAAGAAAAAAAAAAAT
>NW_020869835.1:337520-340020 GCF_003789085.1 Penaeus vannamei | reverse complement strand
TGTGTACTACTTTTTGATATCCCTGGTTTGGAAATTACATAATTAACATTTGTCAATAATTTTGTAAGGGCCGTCAAACATAGCACTTGATAGGTATTTTCCTGGTAGGGTTAAACAACAATACTTCATCACCAGCACTGAATTTTCTCTTTATTGCCCTTTTATCAAAATTATATTTCATCTTACTTTGCGCCTTTTCCATATTTGAAGTTGCTAATTCTCTTTCAGTCATATTTTCCACATACAAACTTGAATTGTTCATCTCGTATTCATTTACCAAATTTTCAAAAAGGATCTCTAAAGGTACTCTACTCTAATCTGATGGCCAAATAAAAGCTCACATGGGAAATAGCCTTAAACTTTCATTTTGCACTGCATATAGCACAAACGGGACACTTTCATCCCACTCTTTGTCAATTTCATTATAAAATTTTGTCAAAGTGCATTTAAGGGTTGACTGAACCTCTCTAATGCTCCTCGATTCTCTGGGTGGTAAGCATTGTGTAACATTCAATATATTCAGAACATCCGTTAACAGTTTCTGGTGTAATTAGAACCTCTGTCACTCTGTATGACTTTGGGAATATCAAAAGTTCTGAAAAATTTAATAAATGCGGGTGCAATGGTTTTGGTGGTTATGTTGCGTAAAGGTTTAGCTTCAGGATACTTTGTACTTGAACACATTATGGTCAATAAGAACTTGTTCCCTTTTTTGGTTTTAGGGAAGGGTCCCACACAGTCAATTACTACTTCAGAAAATGAATCATTGGTTATAGGAATGGGATTCAGTGGAGCTGGTGGAATATTTCTGTTTGGTTTACCAAACACCAGATACAGTTTACATGAGCTACCAAATTCTTTAACATCTTTGTTGATACCAGGCCAAAAAAATATTTCAAAATCTTCCCCAAAGATTTCTTTACTCCTAAATTACCCCCTATAAAATCATGGGTCAAGCTCATTAATTTGTACCTAAAGCAACTTGGTATTACAATCTGGTGTAAATCAAACCACTCGAAAGGATCATCAGCACTACGATATTTACGTATTATTATACCATTCTTTTCATAATGCATTTTCCTTTTTCTTCTAAGTCTTGTGTACTCCCTGCTTTAATAAATAGTGTTATCAAGGATGGGTCAGACTTTTGTGTTTTTATTAGAATTTCTCATGTCATGGGTATAGTGTTGAAATTTAAAACACCACTCTTATCTTCTAGATTATCACAATTATGCTCACACATCTCCGCTAACTTAGTCTCATAACTCACTCGGAGACACTGACTCATCAAAAAGACAACTCATATACATACTTCCCTCACTCGCCAAGTTTTCTTTTACTGTCTGTGGATGAATCGTCGCGTTAGTCTTACTCCTGGTCATAGCACATGATGGGAATAAACCTAGATTCTCCATCATCTCCTGTATAGGATCAAAACTCAAGGGTTTAACTGAAACAATGACATTTGGCACCACAATTCTACCTGTTATATCATTACCCAAAAGTAAATGTATGCCTGGAACTGGTAGAGTATCTGTCACAGCTACTTCAACAGGGCACGTCAATCATTCTGACTGCAAAAACATCTTGCAAAGAGGGACTCTAATTATACCGCCAGCTCCTCTCATCAAAACACACTTATCCGTCAAAACATTTACTGGTAAAGCACGCTTCAACCCAATACTTTGTGAAGCTGTATTCCGCAGGATAGTAACTGGAACTGGCTCACCACCCTCCACAGCAGATATCAACCCTGTAAACTTATAAGGATCAAAACTCTTATCAGCTATGACATCAGAACCTACCTTCCTAATACTCTGTAAATTCTCTGGAACAGAACATACATTAGCAATATTTTTTCCCTTTCTTTTTCAAGTATATGACAATTAGCAGGTATGTGACCAGCTTCTTTAGAATAGTAGTAATCTTTAAATCTAACTGCATTGTTACCGTAAGATTTGAAATCTTTCATATCATAATTGTTATGCAGTTTTACTATCATCTCTAAACTTACCACCCTGGTCTGATTATAATGGCTGGGTCGACCGTGTACAATTTTGAAACTTTATTCAAAAGACTAAAATTTTCAGCTAGTTGTACTGCTTTATCAACTAAATTTAACTCGCGCTCTAAACGATAACGCTTTATTTCATGAGGAATACAGCTAAAGAACTGCTACAGCAAAATAGTTTCACTCAACTGTTCATAATCTTTAACACTACTTGCAGGTATCCATCTCAAATAACTTCTTTGAGGAATGTCAATATTCTAAATAAGTTTGGTCTACCTTTCTTGTTGTTTGTAATTTTTTATCTATAAATTGCTGCAGGTAGCTGATATGACTTTAAAACTGCGGACTTAACCATATCAAAATCCAACTGTTGTGTTGCTGAGAGAGAAAAATAACTAGAACGTCCCTTCCCTTTCAGGACAGACTGAATCAAAAGAGTCCAAAACTCTCTAGGCCAATTCAATGTATTAGCCACTTGCTCAAATAGAA
>NW_020869835.1:320020-325020 GCF_003789085.1 Penaeus vannamei | reverse complement strand
CTCATATTAAGAGTCAAAGGTCAACCACCGAAGGAACCTCAGGGATCTCGTGGCCGACTGGCTCCAGGCTAGATACACTGCTGACTTGAGTGAACTATGAGTGAAATCGGTGATGATAAGTTAAGACTATGATGGTGAGGATATATAATCATAACGGTGATGGTACTAATGAGGATAATTGTGATGATGATGAAATGATAAAATCCAATGATTATAATAACTATTGATGCAGTAACTCTAGTAACTCTGACTGATGATGCTATTAACATTGCAATGATAATAAAGATGGTAGAAGTGATTACTACAGGTGATACTTTTGGGAATATGATAATGAAAATTATGATAATTATCATAATCATAATAATGATAATGATAATAAAGATATAACAAAACAACAATAGTAATGACAATGATAATAATAATGACAGTAACAGGGCTAATAATAATGATATTGATGATAATAATAATGGTAATAATAAAAATAATACCAAGATAATGTGGTCACTGATGCAATAAATCATTCACGCTTGAAGAATCACTCTTACCTCTCGTAAAAAAAAAAAAAAAAAAAAAAAAAAAAAAAAACATTAAAATATGTTCATAGCTTTTTGAGTTCTGCGCAGGATCCGGACCAGGATCCGGATCACCACTAAATCTGACACACCTGGGACTAAGACGGTGCTTCTTTCGAACGACTTCGGCTCTGGAAAGTGACGCCAATTGCCCTCCTGTTTTATCTCGGTCCATCGGGGTAGGATTCGAACACGTGCTGGCTGATAAGAGTGATGATGATGATGAGGATGATAATAATAATGATGATGATAATAGTAATAATTATAATGATAATAATAATAATAATAATGATAATAATAATAATGATAATAATGATAATGATTATAATAATAAACACAATAATAATAATAATAATCACAATAATAATAATAATAATAATAAAATAATAATAACAATGAATATAATGATAATAGTAACAATAATGATAATAATTAAAATCAAAATATCATTATTAATAATAACGATGATAATGATAATGATAATAATGATAATAATAATAACAATAATGATAATAATAATGATAATTATAAAAGTAGCAATATTATCATATTATAATTATGAAAATTATGTCACTGATAATAATAATGTTAATAATGATAATAATGATGACTCTGAGAATAATGATAATCATAATAACAATAACAAAATTAATAATGATAATAAAAGATAATATTGTGGCACTGTGAATTATAAAAATAACACTGTTAATGAAAATACTAATGAAAATAACAATAATGAAAAATTATGATAAAAATTATCATAATGATGATGATAAAGATGGTGATAATAATAATAATAATAATAATAATAATAGTGATGATTATGATAAAAATAGTGATAATTGTATACATTGTACATTTGCTATTTTATTATTTTTTTCTTCATGCTCTTACTGATTCATGGATTTCCTACTTGCTTATTTTTCATAATTTTATCCAGTTGCAGACAAATAATTCAGTAGGAAGCCGCCATGCGCTATATTTTCTCCTTCCACTTCCTGATTTACGAAACTTTTTCTCGCTCGACCGTAACTCTCGGGCACATCCTCTTCATCGCCAGAAATCAAAGCATGTTTTTTTTCCTTCTCTCTCTCTCTCTCTCTCTGTCTCTCTCTCTCTCCTCTCTCTTCTCTCTCTCTCTCTCTCTCTCTCTCTCTCTCTCTCTCTCTCTCTCTCTCTCTCTCTCCGGCGTTTTATGGCAGACCTTCTCGATGAAAATATTTTTCGTTCAGAAGTCGGTCGTCTGTTCTGTTTCCTGTTTTTACTCCCTGGCTTCAATCTATTTCCCGGTAATTTTATTGCACGGATTTGTTGTTTTCGAGAAAAAAAAACGTGTATTTTCGCTTTTCATTGTCTGCCTGTCTGTTTGTCTGTCTATGTCTTTTTCCCTCTCCCGTCCCTTCTTTCTCTCTTTATTTCTCTATCTGCTTCCGTATGTCTCTCTCTCTCTCTCTCTCTCTCTCTCTCTCTCTCTCTCTCTCTCTCTCTCTCTCTCTCTCTCTCTCTCTCTCTCTCTCTCTCTCTCTCTCTCTCTCTCTCTCTCTCTCTCTCTCTCTCTCTCTCTCTCTCTCTCTCTCTCTCTTTCTCTCTTAGTATCAAAAGATAGAGACGTACTTTCACTAACTAGCAGATAATGACGTTAATGAATTAAAGAAGTATAAATGAGTTTCTGCTTCCACAAAACAATTCTGCTTTTCAAATATCGACTATGTGTTGCTAACGTGAAAATAGTCAGGTAGTGGATTTCTATTATTGTCATTATTGTGCCATATCTATAATTAACTTTTTACTGTCTGTTTAAATTACCCTGCTTATTTACTTATGGCTAATACCTCACTACCCTATTTGCACTTATCTAGTAAAAGGGAAAGAAAAAAAGTTAAGTCTTTCATATCTTTATCGATACTGTTTTTGTACGGAATGGTCTACAACTAGCAAATTTTGAACAGCCTCTCATGGTAATCCTTCTTAGGCCAGTTTTTTCCTCTTGTTAATTATTGTTTTGAACCTTGTTTTTTTTCTTCTTTACGGCCCTTGAGCATCGCAATCGTGTAGGTGTTATAACTGTAAGGAATCATGACGAGCTATAAGTGGACAAACAAGAGCAGCAGCGTTGATCATCATGACGTGGGAGATGTCTTGGGGTTGTATCAGGAACCCAGCTCGTAGGACTGAACTAGTAGGTTAGATTCGTTTTTATATCAATCGCTGTGTAAGGTTTTTTTTTTTTTTTTTTTTTTTTTTTTTTTCTTTTTTTTTTTTTTTTTTTTTTTTTTTTTTTTTGTATTTTTTCTTTTTTTTTTTTTAAGCTTTCATATCTACGAACAACGGGATGGCTACTACTAGCAAAATTTGACAGCCCTCTCAATGTAAACCTTCTTAGCCAGTTTTTCCTGTAACATGTTTGATTATGTTCATCTATAAGAATGGAAAAAAAATAAGAAACCTACATTTTATCCATAGAAGAAATCAAACTTTTCTTAATATAGCTCGGTGTATTGTTGAAAGGAAAGCGCAATTTAGCTACGATTGTAAAAGGTATTTAAAGTTCTCTGGCAACCCTTCCGTATTCAGTGATAATCCAAAAGCATACAGAATGGCAAATGGCAATAGCATCTCGAAGGTTCAGATAAGTTGATTTGAGACTACAGAAAATGAAATATATATATATATATTATTATATATATATATATATTAATATTATTATTATTTTTATATTATTATATTATATATATTTTTATATATTATTTAATATTATATATATATATTTATAGAGTTAAAGAGAGAGAGAGAGTTAGGAGAGAGAGAGAGAGAGATTGAGATGAGATGAGAGAGATGAAGAGAGGATGAGTAGGTTGGAGAACTATGTATTGAGAGAGAGGAGGGCATTGATGAGTAGTGAGGTATTGTGGATGTAGTGTTGGGCGGGGGTGGGGGGGGTTGGGGAGGATTGGTGAGGAAATGAGATGAGTAGAGAGAGAGAGAGAGAGAGTAGAGATAGATGGAGATTGATAAGATTGAGAGAGATTGATGATGATTGTAGAGTATTGAGTAGAGTAGAGAGAGGAGATGTGGAGGATAAGAGAGAGGGGGAGGTTTGGTAGTTGTAGGTAGCAGAGAGAGTGATGTTTAGGAGAAGAGAGAAGATGTAGAGCATCTTTTTTCAGAAGCATTGTACTCAATGTGCGGATGGGTGGAGTTGCGCTTGTGCTTTTTGAACATTTTATATTTCTATTGCTTTCAAGAGCAGTCGAACATGAAAGCGAAATAAAACTTTGGGAAAATTTCAACAGCTAAATTAGTAGACAAAAATAATAATTCGTTTTGGTAACTAATTTTGCATTACATGAAACTAGGATTGGCTTTCTGGAATCCTACGCTTTCAAACCTGTAGAATTAAAAAAAAGTGAATTTAATTCACAAAAAATACATTCAACTAAGCAAATGGACTTATAGAAAAATATAATGCATACATATCCCGTCTTGAATGCCTTTTAATAGGAACACTTACTCACAAGGCCGAGGGGGCAAGGGAGGAAGGGTTTAATGCCGTATTGGTGCTCTAGTATATGATATGGCGGGCTTTTTCTTCTCTGTAATGATTGTACTCTGCCGAGTCTTTAGCAGGTTGGAATGTATCGGTGCTGTTTTGTCAAGTTTCTGTCCTGGAAATACATAATGTTCATATCGCCTCTCTCTCAAAGTCTCTCTCTTCAGTCCTGTTTCTTTATTTCTTCTCTTCTCTCTTCTCTCTCTCTATTTCTTCCTCTTCTTCTTCTCTTTTTTTTTTCTCTTCTCTTCTTCTCTCTTCTCTCTTGTTCATTTTTTTTTCTTTCTTTCTTCTTTTTACCTCTTCCTATCGTTTCTTCTTTCTGTCTCCTCTTCTCTTCTTCTTCTATATTTTATATTTTTTATATTATTATTATCTATTTGTTTTTTTTTATTTTATTTTATTATTTTTTTATTTTTATTTAATTATTATATTTTTTATTATTTATGTTATATATTTTTATTCTTGTGTGTGTGTGTGTGTGCTATTAAGTACTACCACACTGTTTTCTCTTATTTTATGCCGTTATTACTTATTTATCAGTTGTATTAATACATAGATTTTATGGATTTAATACAATGTGTTGTTGTGTGTGCCATATTTATCTGAAGAGTTACTTTTCTGCGCGGGGAATTTTAACATTTTTATTTGCGCGGAACTTCGTTCCTTTTTTGCCTTTCCATTTGCGCGGACGGAATCGGTTCGGACGCATGACAGAAAAAGGTGCGGGATAAGGTTCAAAGTTAATTTTATGTCCTTTGAAGATTATTATAATAAAGAACTTTAAGCGTTTTTTTTTGCGCGGAAAGTTATAACATTGAGAACTAAACATTTGCTGCGGACAGATATTTGGATACCAATATATATTTTTTGCTAGC
>NW_020869835.1:292520-297520 GCF_003789085.1 Penaeus vannamei | reverse complement strand
ATATATATTATATATATAACAATAGCTATACACATACACACACACACACACATACACACACACACATACATATACATATATATATACTATACGTTATATATACTATATTATTACTAATTAGTAGCTATATTGGTATATTATATATATATAGGTACGTATACATACATATATATAATACTACTGATATATAGGTGTATTATATAATAATATAATATATATATATAATATATATATGTGGCTAATGATGTGATTATCGTATGTATTTATAGTTGTGTTAAACAAGTATAATCTATATGTGCGTGCGGTGTAAACGTGTGTGTGATAATGTGTGTTTATGCGTGTACGTGCGTATGTACGTAAGTATGAAGGTATATAAGTGAATAACTAAGTAAGTATGTATGTAAATGTTCATATATGCAGGAGAGCGCCGCCAGAAGGAACCTGCTCATAAACTGCCAGCTTCCACACAGACGAGCAAGCAAACGCATTTTGGCGAACTTCCAACAACATCAAACTACTTGTCACGTGATTGATGAAGCGTTCAGTCAACGGTCACATTTACTGAGCGTTCTTACTCAGTTGTGAATGTTTAAATGTGTAGTTGTTGCGATGTTTATGGCTTTATGATGTTACAACTAGTTTTGTTGTTTATGAGTATTGCTGATAGTGATTTATATGTTTATGCTACCTATAACGAAATAACTGAGGCACTGATATGGTTGTATATGGTTCTATTGTCACCACAATAAATGTAGGAAAGGTATGAATGAGAATGAATATCTTCACAATACAATGTATTTGACTTGTTTCGAATATATGTTCGTCATAGATAAAATACAAGAGATATATTTGGCAGGTTTCGAATATATCTTCGTCAGAAATACATATATTTCTGACCTAAGACATATTCGAACCAGTCAAATACATCTTTTGCATTGTGAAGACATTCACATTTGTCAACATGAATACGGTACAACCACTAGAAGTAAGGTCATTTACTATCACTGAATTTCCTTTCATTATAATGAAACTAATGAAGTAGTGATTATAATTGTAAGTAGCTATAATAGTAGTAGTAGCAGTGGTAGTAGTGGTAGTTAGATTAATTGTAGAAATAGTAATAAAAGTAATCTGATGATGGTGATGATAATAAAATAATTATAATGAACATAATATCAATGTTAATAATGATAGTAATATAAATAATGATAATGATAATACAAAATTGCAACGAGTAACTGTCATGTGCAAAAGCGGTCTGACATGCGACTCACGGTCCTTTTGACGCGTTTTTACATGGTTTACACAATCATCCTGAATCGTCGTTTATATATATCACTTATATCATTTGTCCTTGCATAAAAAATCAAATAGTCTCTGTGATTCATCAAGTTTTAAAGTAGTTGTGGGTAAATTTAGCCCTACAGACACCATCATACATTACTCAACTCTAAGCTGTATATACCTTAAAATCATCACGCGGCAATAACCAAAGTAAATTTTCTTCTAAATAATTCACCCAAGAAGTGATCACGACCTACTAACAATCACATCATCTGGTCAGCATTCTCTACACTCAGAGAGAGAGAGAGAGAGAGACGAGAGAGAGAGAGAGAGAGAAGAGAGAGGAGAGAGAGAGAGAGAGAGAGAGAGAGAGAGAGAAGAGAGAGAGAGAGAGAGAGAGAGAGAGAGAGAGAGAGAGAGAGAGAGAGAGGAGAGAGAGAGAGAGAGAGAGAGAGAGAGAGAGAGAGAGAGAGAGAGAGAGAGAGAGAGAGAGAGATCGGAGGGCGAGAGTGAAATATTATTGAGTGCGCCTTACATGTGACGAAAAAAATCTGGATGCCCAGTTTATAAGTATACGTAATACATAATTAGCACTACGGTTTCTAAAGGTAGGCACAGGTTCGATTTCGCTTATTTCTCTCTCTCTCGAAAGGTGTCATAATCAAACAGTATCAGTTTATTATAATTGTTGTTGCCATTATTGTTATTGCTATTATTATCATTATACTTCTATTGTTACTATTAATGTTATGATCATTATTGCTATTAATATTATTATTACTATTATTATTAACATAATTCTTACTATTATTGTCATTATTTATATCATTGTTATCATTATCATTATTTTTATCATTATTATTACTAATATCATCATTGTCATTTTATTACTATTATTATTTACAACATCAATATCATTATTGTAATTATAATCATTATCTTTAAAACTATTATCATTATCATTATTAGTCCTATTATTATCTTTATTACTATTATCATTATCATTACTGTTTTTATTAAATTATTATCACTATAATTACCATTATTATCATTATTATTATCCTTTTATATTACCATTATCATTGTTATTTTCATTATAACAATCATATTTATGATCATTACTCATATTGTTACTTTTACTATAAATTTTATCACTGTCTTTACTATTATCATGATTACATTATCATATTGTCATTATTATCATCATTACCATTACTATTATTTCCATCATCATTATTATTAACATCAATGTTATTATTGTTATCATCATCATCATCACCACCAAAATCGTCATCATTACCATTATTATTACTGGTATATCTATCATCGTTATCATCATCTTCATCATCATTATCATTGGTAGTATTACCATTACCATTATTATAATTGTTATTATTGTCATTCTTCCTCTTATCATTATCATTATTATGCTCATTCTCATTCTGATAACGGTAATGAAAATGCTAGTAATAACAATAATAGTGATAATAATAATCATTGTCATCATCATTATAATAAAGAAAATGGTCCTAATAACCATAATTAATATAATTTATAGTATTATCATTTTTAATAGTATTCCTGTTATAATTATCATTAGTAGTAGTAGCAGTAGTAGTGTTTTACTGAAGAGAGAGAGAGAGAGAGAGAGAGGAGAGAAGAGAGAGAGAGAGAGAGAGAGAGAGAGAGAGAGAGAGAGAGAGAGAGAGAGAGAGAGAGAGAGAGAGAGAGAGAGAGAGAGAGAGAGAGAGAGAGAGAGAGAGAGAGAGAGAGAGAGAGAGAGAGAGAGAGAGAGAGATTAGCAATAAAAAACAAAATGTCTTTAACACTTATTAGAACATAGTAGAACAGATAATTAAAGTTCGAATAAAGAGAAATTAAACATAAAACTAATGTTTAAAGAAAAGCAAAATACTAAAACTAAATATATAAAAGGCAACAGTGAATAAATTTAGAATAACAGTACTAAAATTGAACATAAAATGGCAATACTAAAACTGTACATAAAATAGCAAAACTAAAACTACATAAAATAGCTACTAAAACCGAACATAAATTGGAAATACTAAAACTGAACATAAATTGGAAATACTGAAACTGAACATAAACTGGAAACACTAAAACACATAAACCGGCAATGCTAAAACTGAACAGAACACGACAGTAATAAAACTGAACATTAAGAGAAAACGGTCCAGTTAAACATATCCAATAACTATAAAGCAAAGCACCTTTCTTTAAGTAATGTCCGCCCTTCAAATCCTGTTGCTCAAAACAGCTCTACACAACATCAAACAACGGAGGAAAGTTGGGCCTTGCAGTGTACATCCGGAAGAGTATCTGACGTTGTTTTTAGGGCCGACCTGCAGATGCAAACAAGGGCAACGGCGATTGATTAGCCAATGAGTCTTGTAAATGTTCAAAATAAATTATTGAAAGTTTCAATACTGCTCTCTTTAACTTGACCCAAACAAATCAAAGCAAATCAAACAAATAAATTCATACAGTAAAACATACGAACTTTTCAAATTTTTTTTTTTTTTTTTTTTTTTTTTTTAGGACGAGAGGAATGTTTCTGTCATAACTTCCAGAGCAAACTTCTGAAACACTCTGGATATACGCTGGTCATGTACTTCAGAATAAAAGAACGAAATGCCCACCGCTTGGAAAGAGGAATAAATTGTTAAACATCCCCTCATATGTTGTGAAATTCAATGGAAAAAAATCCTCCTTTTTCTGCATTCATTTTATACTCACCAAAAAAAAAAAAAAAAAAAAAAAAAAAAGAGCGAAAAATGACAAAACCCTTTGATACTTCTTTTTATTTCTTTCTTTCTCTTTATCCTTTTTTTTAATGCATTTATGAACGACTCCGTTGCCTAACCTACTTTCGGAACACACGGCTCTCTGAACAATTTGTAAACGCCACTTTGAGGATTTGTCCACGCTGCTCTGGGCATTTGTCCACGCGACGCTCGGCATTTGTACACGACAGAGGCTCTCGCTCGTCGTCGTCGTCGGAAGGCAGCTGCTCATTGGTAATCCTCGGGTTGGCGTCGATGGCTGGAGAGAGTATGGAATTTGGGCCTTACGCTGCCTGCCAAAAGATAAGTAGAATGTAGTGGGTAAAACTGCAGAGCAGAATGGAGGCTTTTTTTTTTTTTTTTTTTTTTTTGCATAGGACTGTACGTTTAAAAGCATCGGTCTTTTCATTACTATTATTGTGCTTATTCCTAACATAATTATGATAACAATATTATTAATCATAAAAAAATGATAATCCTTATAGTAATGATGATAATAATGATGATTTTATTGTTATTATAGTAATGGTGAAAATGATGATAATGATAGCAATGATAAGGATGATAACGATAGTAAAAATAATGATAATGATAATAGTAACGAACATGATAATGATAGCAATAAAAATAATGAATGGTAATAATACATGTAATGATTACGGTAATGATAATGATAATGATAATGGATGATAATGCTAATGATAATGATGCTAATGATAATAATGATAATGATAATACTAATGATAATGATGATGATGATGATGATGATGATAATGATAATGATGATAATACTAATGATAATGATGATAATGATAATAATGATAATAGTGATGATAATAATGATAATGATAATGATAATTATAGCAATAATAATAATAAAAATCGTAATAATGATAACAATTATGATTATTA
>NW_020869835.1:262520-265020 GCF_003789085.1 Penaeus vannamei | reverse complement strand
TATTGCATACACACAAACATACACAAACACACACAATAAAACAAAGAAAAGAAGAAATCTCACATTCGAATCCCATCACTAATCAAAGATATACCCAAAATTCCGCTCCTCCGCCCCCCTGCCTTCACTCACTGATAAATAGACATTTTCAAAGTCACAAATATGTTGCAACAATACGAGCGCAACATAAAACCTGCAACGTACATGACTTCCGTGTGATGTCTGCCCCCTTCCCCCTCCTCCTGCCCATCCCCTGCATCGTTCAGTTTCCATCAATATCTTTTATCAAAAACACTTTGATCCTCAGACCCAGAAAAGTTATGATTTTTTTTTTTTTTTTTTTTTTTTTTTTTTTTTTTACATTTGTGCTATTTGTTATTTCGCTTCTGGAATGAGACGGAAGAGATACGAAAGAAACAGGAAAACGGACGGAGAGATTTTTTGCGGGGTACAGGAAAAATAGACAACTTTCTCAAGAATATGATTTTCAATTATAGTTATGGTTATGGAAACAATTACCATGGTAATAATTTTCATAATGGTGCGGATGGTATAATGATACAGATATAGAAACAATTTATTTTGGTTGTCTCTATAATATCAAGTCCTTTTCATTGATATAATTAGATTTTACATTGATTACAGTATCTACATATCTTTATTATATTCTTATTGCCCTTATAAAAAATTCATATTAAAAAAAATATATATTATATATCTACTTTTTCTGGATGCGGTCCTTGACGAAGGTGCCAAGCCTGTAGAAATACATGCTGGGGAGAACAGATTAACATCTCTTTAAAACCTAAGTCAATTGGCTCTTTCATAGCTCGTTTGGTCTGTCAACTAGTTGAAACCTAGAACATTACCATCAGCACTTTAGGGAAATTGTATCGATGTGCCAGACGCTCTTCACCTTTGATAAGATACCTTTAATAGACCGGCAAACATCAGGGATGCACAAAGTTTACTACACCTGGAAGCCTCTTTTCACATAGGACCTTTGGAACAGCTGCCAGCCACAAGACTGCTCCCTTCTGCAAGATGGCAATGTACTGTATAAGAGCTAAGCTCTGAGGTTCCAGCCAACTCTCCACGAAGTAGCAGACATTTTACACCCTATCCTGGCACAGAGATTTTCACCCAAGCCTTGAAAACACGCTACTTTTTAAATAATCAGTTAGTTGGTTTTCAATTACAAGAAAATGTTGCAGGGAATTTCAGCTGTATTTCTCAGATTCAGACAAATCAGTCTTCTGTTTCTTGTTGCATCCATTGTTCTTCATATGGAAAGAGGGAGCATGTTGCTTGAAGTTTTGCATCTTATCGTATCCACCACGAGCGAATTTCATGTTCACAAGGAGTCCGAATCTCAGACAACTGGATGATCACAGATGATCACAACGATCTAAGGGCTGATGGAAAGCCTTTTACTTGATAAACTTCAGCCTGTAATGTTGTATCATACAATGTTCATCTCCCCCTTGTCGTTCCAGCGACTGAAAGGATTGACCCAATTTTACCAATATAGAGTGAGCATGTATTTGATGTATTGCTTATAAGGCACAAGGACGCTTTATACATATTCATTATAGAATTTTGTATCAAGAAACACCAATTCGATTGATAATTATAAAAAATATAAATCCCTATCCGAGATTACGCAAAATATATCTAAGAAATATCGGGCTCTGAATGACTGACCAGTGTATTACATTGTATCAAGGTAGAGGCATACAAACCGGAAAGGTGTTTCAATAGATAACAATAATGTCCACATAAAGGGCAAACGTAGTTGAGGATTGTCAAAGGGTGAAGGGTTTTGGAGATGCTATAGAAAAAAAAAAGTATAGTCTTGTCAGATCTTCAATGATAATACATGTGAATGTTCTTAGTGTGCGTATGTTTAATCGCTATGCACAGCCAATCAGCCCCTAAGAAGGGTTTCTTTTATTATGCAGTCTCCTATTTCGTTTCATTTTTGGACATGTTAACTAGCATTTGTTTTCACCGACTTTTCATTCTCCTTATCGTATTTTATTGAATATTTAAACTAATACACAATCTTCCTTGCCCGGCATCATGACTTCTGGTGTTCATATTTCTCAGTGTGTTTGTCGACGAGTTTTTAACTTTCGGTAATTTCTTTTAGGTGGCTGCACTTGCAAACTGCCATTGTTTCTTATTCCAGGATTGTATCAGATTAGAATATAATTTGCAGCTATCAACAGTTGAATATCACTGAATGATACAAAAGTAGGATTATCATAGGATCTGATATACTGGTGATCTGAGCATTTAGAAGATATATTTACAAGCTGATGAGTCCAGTAAGCCCTAATTCTAATTGTCTGACCTGAATTAAAGTACCAACTGGTAATACCTTCTATCAGTCTATATCCTTCGGCTGAAATGCACTCTCCATGGATATAACACGCTAACCAAACATCAACCCTTGGTCAAGTCTTGGTCTGATGTTTTCTTCCTCTCCTATTATCTC
>NW_020869835.1:252520-255020 GCF_003789085.1 Penaeus vannamei | reverse complement strand
ATAAATAAAGTCAGGTTAATAGTTTTTAAAACAATTATAGAGGTGATAAATGGAATAATGCCCTGAATAACAAAATATTATGGGCCTTTAATACTTAGCAAGATAAAATAAATAACCAGTTGAAAGAACACTTGGCTTTGTGTCAGAAAAAGCCTCTCATAATTCACAAGGAACTATATGAGAGATCCCTAAGGTTTTGTAGTCAGAAGCAATTTTTTACTTTGTAAAACACTTTCTCTGTTAATATAAAATGTGATTTTTTTACAACTATTTTTGTGAAAAGGGAAAGCAAGTCAGTTTCATAAAAAAAGCGTTGTCAAAATGGCTTTTCTTATGATAATTGATTTACACTTGTTTTACATTTTGCTTAGCACAACACTGATTTATATTAAAATGTAGAAGTGCTACATGTAGACTATAACATCAATGTATAAATCTTCCAGTATTTAAATTATTTCATTCTTATTTATGTCACTTCGTTTAGTTTCTTTATTGCATACAATTGATTTCTCCCTGTTCCAAGTCTCCTTTTAGCTGTTTTCATGAGGGTACCTGAAATCACAGTTTCATTATTTTGTGAGTACTGAATTTTCTAAGACTAATGATACAAATACACTGATTATGCATATTTCGTCAATAATTATAAAACATTAATGGATAATACTTATGCTTTGTTTTTTTATTATACTTATTTTTGTTTACCACAGACATTTATCGATAGATTTTTAAACGTTTTGAATATTTTAAAATATTGATCCCACAAGGAATTCGCTGCTAATGACCGTAGCTGTTGACGCGACAGATAAAAATCAATCTTTGCGTTTACAGTCTTTGTTAGTTTAGCTAATTCTATTTTGTCGATGTTTGACGAATGGATTAGCATTTGTCCCCTCTCATTCCTGGTGCCTATTACGTGATTCCCAACTACGGTTTCTTATTCTATCTCGGAATACTGGACTCCAGTGCAATCTTCATATTCTTGAGGTGATCCTCCTTCACCACTGTTTGTAGGTGTTTAATCCTAAAGGCATATGATCACATTTGCTCAAAGACTAGGAAGTTGATGAAAAGTCTAGTACCAGGCAGTAATGTAGAATCTTTGGCGAACCCATCTTTTCATCAAATGTTCTTAGCAAGCTGTCTCGTGCATTTTCATGTACCTCCCACTGTCCACAGTGTCCAGAGAATCTTAGTAGAGTTGTAAGTGGCCACATGGACTGGATCCTTCCAATTACACACAATAGTAAATGAAATGAAGCATCCGTGCCTGGTCCTTGGCACCAGTACGTTCTGCAGGCTGTGTCAAAGAATACAACATTGTTCATGTATTTGGTAAGGCTCCTTACCTCACAGACTGGTCGGGTCGAGTAAGGACCCCGTCCCCACAACCGTAGACCAAGGCTACCGAGCGAGCTTGGACTTGATCACTGGATTCGACCCTGAATCCTTCAAGCGCCACGTATACAGGCGAAACGAAATATGAAACTAAACATAACCGAATTTCCTCACACACTCACATATATATGTATATATGTGTGTGTGTGTAAATACGTACATATATATTCATATGCATATTCATATGATTATGTTTATATATGTATGTATGTGTGTGTGTGTACGTGCATATATTATATATATATATATATATATATATATATATATATATATATATATATATATATATATATATGTATATATGTATATATATGCATATATATATATATATATATATATATATATATATATATATATATGTATGTATGTATATATATATATATATATATATATATATATATATATATATATATATATATGTATATATGTATATATGTTTGTGTGTGTATGCATATATATATATATATATATATATATATATATATATATATATATATGTATATATATATATATATATATATATATATATATATATATATATATGTATATATGTATATATATGTATATATATAGTATATATATATATATATATATATATATATATATATATATATATGTATATATATATATATATATATATATATATATATATATATATATATATATATGTGTGTGTGTGTGTGTGTGTGTGTGTGTGTGTGTGTGTGTGTGTGTGTTGTGTGTGTGTGTGTGCGTGTGCGTGTGCGTGTGTGTGTGTTTGTGTATGTGTGTTCACACACACACATACATACATATATAAACATAATCATATGAATATGCATATATATGCATATGTGTTTTTTTTTGTTTATATACTTTTAGCCAATGGTTTGATTTTTACAATTTCATTTCCACTTAATCCGGTAATGTGCTTACAGCCGTTGTTTTATTTCCATTCCTACTCTTGTTCAAGCATCATATCTGCAATGCTTTGCACACTTGCCTTTATCGGATTCTTACAATAGTAATCAGCGTACGACCGAGCTGTTGCCTCAAGGTTAAGTCTCTTAGAGCTGAAAGTAAGCGCTTGCAGTTCCTTTTGATCTTGGGTCTCATGCTCGGGGGT
>NW_020869835.1:237520-240020 GCF_003789085.1 Penaeus vannamei | reverse complement strand
CACGTATGGGGGTAACCATTGTAAAATGAAAGTTCATCTTGAAGAGCGATGAAAACTGGATATCAACCGTGAGAATCATGAATCGTGCGTGAATCATATCTTAGTTTACAGTATAATGATTACTTTCTGAGATATATGACCGGTTCTTACATAACGAAGATATGCTCATGGTGCCCCTTACCGTATGGGAATATCTGCCACTGAACCGTGTGCATAATTTTATTTCATTTATTGTTTCGCAAAATAGTGAAGAATTGTGAGTATAATACCAGGAGTAAACATTTTTCTGAGATTTAGAAGAAAATAGGAGAGTCGAAAGCAGTAAGGATAATAATGACGTCCGAGATGATAAAGAATAAAGAATAAAGTTATTATCTTCATCCAAATGATAACAATGGATATGACAGTGACAGGGATGGAGACAGTGATGACAAATAATATAAAGGAGATGGAGGTGATGGTCATGAAGAAAGGAAAATTGGTGATAAAGAGAATGCGTATGATCATGGTGGTGAAATTACTGGAAATAAAGACGGCGGTCGTGATGATCATAATAATCATGGGAACTATAATGATGATAATGATCATAAAAAGATCAACAATAACAACAGCAAAGCAATGGTAATCTTAATGGAAGTACTAAAATACACTAATAGCAGCAATAATTACAGTAAATAATAATCTTGATAGCAAGAACGGCAAAATTAATAGGATCTGTACAGCGACAAATGGCAGACCAGGAAGAGCTTCAAGTGCAGTTTCTCGGCAAACATTGGCTTGGTGTTATATTCCCTTTCATTACCACACACACACACACACACACACACACACACACACACACACACACACACACACACACACACACACACACACACACACACACACACACACATAATCTACTTAAGGATTAAAACAAAACCTTTCTGTATACAGGAAAAATAAAATCCCTTGCGTAATGTTATCAACTGCAGATTTAGAGCCGTCGCCGCCCAAACATGTTTTCTATTATAAACAAAATGAAACGAGTGAAAACGAAGTGAAATCAAATGTGCTACACGTGCCCAGGTAATTAATTTCCTATCTTACGTAAAGGAAAGGTGGAAGGCAAATAAGCACATCTTGCTTAAAGAGCAGAGCAAACATACTTATTTAACGTGGTTTTCCGGAGTGCCAGCTTTGCCCACGGTAAGGTTTTATCCCTCCTACATCATTTCTCTTATGCTTGTTAAAGCAGCTTTTCCGGTTTTTATCTCGCGTGTAGCTGGCGCGTGTCACGTGTGTGTGGGGTTCGTCGCGAGGTTACTGCCGGGAATGGTTTCATAACAAGAAAAGAATATTACTGCTATTTTCGTTTATTTGTAAATGCATCATTAAATCGTATTTTTAGTAACTGGTGAATGAGTAATTATACATATTTGACATTGTTATTGGCAGTATCTCATTGTACTGTGTATAATCATCAAGAATATAAACACCGAAAATATAATTTTAGCATACCTTTACCCCAGGAAAAAGACGCGAAAAAAAAAAAAAAAAAAAAAAACAGTGACACAATTTCCTTCAAAGCAAGGACGTTGCGAGGAAGGTTTAGAAGCGCACTGAAAGTTTATCCGGGTTCCGTTCTCCATCTTTTAGCTCTGCAAAGGCTCCATTACGCCTTGGTTTTCTGGCGTCAGATCAAAGGCAACGGCCCTTTGATGGTGGACTGAGGATCAAGATAAGGGCTGCAAGACACAGAGAGCGAAAGAGGGGAGCGACGCTGCTTGCTGGGGAGCAGCCTTGCGGTTGGAGGGGAGAGGGGAAGGAGGGGGAGGGGATGGCGGAGTTTAATCACGGGAGAGTATCTGGAAATGGTACCACGACGTCCTCATAAATGTGCACTGGCGACAGATGTTAAGAGCATTGACATCCATCTCTCACTAAACTTCAATTACTGACGCCCTAAGGATTCGGCATATACTTGCTCCATAACCTTTGATATTAACAACATTATTTCGGACCGTAATGGCGCCTTTGTATCACTCATCCAAAGGTCCCTTGCAACAGGAGGTCCCAGATGGAGTGATGGATTCGGGGACGGAAACCCCGAAAGGGCTGAAGTGCAGAGATGACGAAAGAGAATGAGAGATGAAAATGAGGAGAGAGAAGCAGGAGAGAAAACTGGAAGACGGATTAACAGTATGAGAAAGATTAAGGAAAGTGAATGGAAGAGGGTATTAGGGGAGACAATGGGGAGGGCGAATGGGGACGGAGAATTAAGAGAGAAAATGAGAAGAGAATAAACAGAGAAAATGGAGGAAGTGCGTGGAGCGTTTGTCCAATATTTTCGAGTTTGTGACTTCTTGCCTGGAAGAGTTGCATTCATATAAGATTAACTGTGTGCTGAAATATTAATGTTAAGCTCGTTAGTTTCCCCTAAGAATTCAATTTTACATTTCTTAGTAAATGTGAAGTTAACTGAAATTATAGGTGTACAGGGAAAGCATCCATCCTTAATTTG
>NW_020869835.1:227520-230020 GCF_003789085.1 Penaeus vannamei | reverse complement strand
AGTAACAGTATTACTTTTTTTCATTATAACTTTACTAAACTCTATTATCATTATCATACGCACGCGCGCGCGCGCACACACACACACACACACACACACACACACACACACACACACACACACACACACACACACACACACACACACACACACACACACACACCACACACACACACACACACACGCACACACACACACACATATATATATTTATCTATATCTATACATAAACATATCAAGTGTATTGGGATAGCGAAAGGGATGTATTCAGTACCATCCGACAAGGGTCAAGCAGGAATACTCAAATAAATAGGCTCCTTTTGTAGCATGTTATATATATATATTTTTTATCTGTTTAGTCCTTGAAAAAAGCAACGTAATTTCCATTACGGCTGTTTCTTGGATCCCTCGTGTATTTCCATGATAATACACTTCCTGTGATGACGGACATATCTGATCCCAGTGCAGCTTCCCCGTCCTGTTTCCTCGTAATATGATTTGTCACGCCCGCCACTTGGGATGCGTCCGCCGGCTATCGCGACACTCGATTTAGTTTTATGACTGTTGGCTGAGAAATGATGGATGTAGTGGGATGTACTCACGCACCCCCTCGCAGACGCACACATATTTGCACAGATCCTACCATACTATACGATAAACAAACATACTTTCAGATACAAAGGCAGACGCTCTGAGACACTGAGAATGTTACTAAGTTGTTCATTCTCATTTATATATATGTATATTTTTTTATTTGCCATGTTTCATAGATGTACATATACAAACACACACACAAAGCAAAACGCATTTACACATGTTACCTATTTAACTGCGGAGAGCCGGCAGTTGATTATTTATTGTGCATATTTCGTACTGAAGGATAATCTTGTGCTATGAAGATATTGGCGTAATAAAGACTGAAAAAATGGTGAGGTTTTATGAGTCGGAAAGTTTAAGTAAAAGTAGGGGAAGGGAGTGACTACGAAATCTGCACGGCAAGCGTTTCCCGTCCAACCAAAGAAAATGCAACTGAGAGAAACGACAGATATAATCAAGGCTCACGAATCGTCTGGTCGCTGTGTAAATACGTGACATTGAAGGAAATGGTAGATAATTTTTGCTAGAATACATAACAGAGAATGTCAAACAATAACTCAAGGAAACATATAAACTCAAGGAAAAGTTTTAAAATATCAGAAGGCAAGATGGGGAACCAAAGGGAAGCGTCTGATATACTCTAAAGATATCCATTAGCTGGATCGGGATAAAACATTGAAAGTAAATCCAAAATTCATTCATGTATTTAACCTTTGAGCTGGGATTCAAAGATAACTCGAGATATGATTGGGTAAATGGAAAGAGCAAGCAAGTTGTAAAACAAAATACGAATCAAACCTTCTACAGTGTACCTCACACAGGACTGTAACGAGGAAATTACCAAATTCTACTTCTTGAAACACAAGAGTATCCATAACTTGTAGAAACCCACATTGCAGAAATCTACCCAGCAAGAAATTCTAGTTGCAAAATCGACTGAAAATGTACTTGAAGATCTATACGATTACAAAGTACATCCTCATGTATGGAGTGTAAAATTCTTAGAAATCATACGCGATATGATAGAATACACCTGGTGAAAAGTAGTCATGTGGTACGAAATGGAATAATGACCGTAAATACTACCTTCACAAGGCCAGGGCATGCCACTAACATGACAAATCAATAGCTATGCAATAATAACGTTTAGAACATTGTTTAACAGCTCTGGCTTCCCTGAATATAGATAAGTTTGTTAATTGTTATAGTGACGCAAGGTTGTCAGAAACGGCTATTAATCAACTCCAAACTGAATCTTTGCAATCCTTGGGAAAGTAATATATGATGGTAGTTCTAAGGTATGAGAGGTGGCAAACAGTGCTTCATGCTATATTGGAACTAATTATCACATCCCGTAATGTCTCATCTAATATAGGAAAGTTTTCATCATCCAATCACTGGAACGATTACAACGTTGGAGCTTCTTGAAGGATGGTAGACGATTGGATCCTCTTCCTTGCATTTTGATTTGAGTTCTTACTGGTAGATATGTCTGACTAATATATATATATATATATATATATATATATATATATATATATATATATATATATATATATATATATATATATATATATATATATATATATATATATATATATATATCCATTTGGTCTTTGAAAATTCCCGCAAATTCATTCGGTTGCTCTGAAAGTGTACAGTGTACTCTAAAGGCTGGCCGCTGAGGGAATTCACAGGTTGCCCTTGCAAACAAAATCCCCTAAAAGTGAGGCAACAACGTCTTTGATGCCAAAGAATGGTGCTGATGTTTTATTGCAAGATGTGGAAGCTTAACTTTCACATATTCTGTGAATATGGTTTGGGCGCTGTCTGTCGAGACCGATCCCATCTTGCCCTACACGATCTGAAGCCTCTCAGAGAATTCGGAGCGATTGAATCACAA